>JAJNNQ010000307.1:0-73210 GCA_027886175.1 Phylloscopus collybita
GTTTTTTTTTGTTCAGATTTTTTTGTTTGTTGGGCGTTTTTTGAGGAGTTTTTTGGGGTTTTTGCTCGGTATTTTTTGCTCGCAGGGGGATTTTTTGGTTTTTTTTTTTCCTCTGGACTTTTTGGGTTGGGTTGTTTTTTTTTTCCCGGGGTTTTTTCCCTTTCCCCTTTCTTTTTCCTTCCTTCTTTCTTCTTCCTTCCTTCTTCCTTCTTCTCCCCCTTTTTTTTTCTTCTTATTTTTTTTCCTTCTTATTTTTTCCCTTCTTATTTTTTCCCTTCTTATTTTTTTTCCTTCTTATTTTTTTCCCTTCTTATTTTTTTCCCTTCTTATTTTTTTCCTTCTTATTTTTTTCCTTCTTATTTTTTCCCTCCTTATTTTTTTCCCTTCTTCTTTTTTTTCCCTTCTTCTTTTTTTTCCCTTCTTTATTTTTTTTCCCTTCTTATTTTTTTTCCCTTCTTTTTTTTTTCCTTCTTATTTTTTTTCCCTTCTTATTTTTTTTTCTCTTCTTCTTTTTTCTCTCCTCTTCTCTTCTTTTTTTTTTTTTTTTTTATTTTTTCCCTTTCCCCTCTCCTCTCGCAGTTTAAAAGAAGGAGAGCGCCTGCTCCCTGAGGAGGAGTCTTTTCTTTTTCATGCGGCGGTTCTGGAACCAGATCTTCACCTGCTGGTCGCTGAGGTTCAGGCGGTCCGAGAGCTCCCGGCGCCGCTGCCGCGTGATGAACTCGTTCACCAGGAACTCGCCCTCCAGCTCCGCCAGCTGCAGCTTCGAGTAGGGCTTGCGCTTCTTCCGCGAGCGCGTGTGCATCGGGTACCACGGAGCGCCTGACAAAAAAAAACCCCAAAAAACAGCCCGAGGTGAAAATTCCGGATTTTTCCCGTTAAAAAACAAAAAAAATCTGATTTTTTTCCCGCTAAAAAAACCACCAAAATCTGATTTTTTTCCGCTAAAACCCCCACCAAATTCGATTTCTTTCTGCTAAAAAACCCACAAAGTCTGATTATTTTCCGATAAAAACCCACAAAAATCGATATTTTCCACTAAAAATGCCCCAAAATCGGGGTTTTTTCCACTAAAAAAAACCCACAAAATTCGATTTTTTCCACTAAAAAAACCCCCAAAATCTGATTTTTTTCCACTAAAAAAACCCACAAAATTCCATATTTTCCGCTAAAAAAAAAACCAAAATCTGATTTTTTCCGCTAAAAAAAACCTCAATATCTAATTTTTTCCTCTAAAAAACCCCACAAAATTCGATTTTTTTCTGCCTAAAAAACCCACAAAATCTGATTTTTTCCTCTAAAAAACCCCACAAAATTCGATTTTTTTCTGCTAAAAAATCCACAAAATCTGATTTTTTCCGCTAAAAAACTCACAAAATTCGATTTTTCCCGCTAAAAAAACCCCACAAAATCTGATTTTTTTCCGCTAAAAACCCCACCAAATTCGATTTTTTTCCACTAAAAAAAACCCCAAAATCTGATTTTTTCCGCTAAAAAAACCCACAAAATTCGATTTTTTCCGCTAAAAAAAAACCCCACCAAAATCTGATTTTTTCCGCTAAAAAAACCCACAAAATTCGATTTTTCCACTAAAAAACCCCACGAAATCTGATTTTTTTTTCCATTAAAAAACCCCAAAATCTGTTTTTTTCCACTAAAAAAACCAAAAAAAATCTGATTTTTGCCGCTAAAAAACGCCCCAACCTCGGGCTGAAAATTCCATTTTTGCCCCCTAAAAAACCCCAACCCCGCGATGAAAATTCGATTTTTTCCACTAAAAAACCCCAATATCTAATTTTTTTCCGCTAAAAAACCTCACAAAATCTGATTTTTTCCCTTAAAAAGCAAACCAGCCCCGAGCTGAAAATTCGATTTTTCCACTAAAAAACCCACAAAAACTGATTTTTTTTTCCACTAAAAAAAAACCCCAACCCCGCGCTGAAAAGTCTATTTTTCCCACTAAAAAAAACCGACGAAAATTCGATTTTTCCATAAAAAACCCCAAAATCTGATTTTTTTCCCTTAAAAAACAGCCAACCTCGCGCTGAAAATCCGATTTTTCCACTAAAAAGCTCACAAAATCTGATTTTTTCCGCTAAAAAAACCCAAAATCTGATTTTTTTCCGCTAAAAAACCCCAACCTCGCGCTGAAAATCCGATTTTTCCACTAAAAAACCCACAAAATCTGACTTTTTTTCCCTTAAAAAACCCCAACCCCGCCCTCAAAATCCCATTTTTTCCACTTAAAAGCCCAATCCCGCCCTGAAAATTCGATTTTCCCACAAAAAACCCAAAATCTGATTTTTTTTCCACTAAAAAAACCCCAGAATCTGATTTTTCCGCTAAAAAAAGACCAGGAAATCTGATTTTTTCCACTAAAAACAACAACCCCGCGCTGAAAATTCGGTTTTTCCACCAAAAAAACCCCACAAAATCTGATTTTTTCCCACTAAAAAAACCCCAACCCCGCGCTCAAAATCCCGATTTTCCACTAAAAACCCACAAAATATGATTTTTTTCCCCCTAAAAAGATAACCCCGCGCTGAAAATTTGATTTTTTTTCACTAAAAACCCAAAATCTGATTTTTTTTCCCTTAAAAAACAACAACCCCAGGCCGAAAATCCGATTTTTCCGCTAAAAAAAAAATCCAACCCGGGCCTGAAAATCTGATTTTTCTCCCTTAAAAAAATCCCCCAACCCCGGCGCTGAAAATTCAATTTTTTCCACTAAAAAAAAAAAAAACAACTCCGCGCTGAAAATCCCATTTTTCCACAAAAAAAAAACCCACCCCAAAATCTGATTTTTTCCCCCTAAAAAAAACCCCAACCCCGCACTGAAAATCCCATTTTTCCACCAAAGAAAACAAACCTCAAAATCTGATTTTTTCCACTAAAAACCCCACAAAATCTGATTTTTTCCCCTAAAAACCCCACAAAATCGGATTTTTTTCCCTTAAAAAACAACAACCCCGCGCTGAAAAATCCGATTTTTCTCCCTTAAAAACCCCAAAACTCCTCCAAAAGCGACTTTTCCCCCTTTTTTATCCCCCCCCCAAAAAAACCTCCGCAAAATCCCCTTTTCTCCCTTAAAAACGCCTCCCCGAACCTCCCCCCTTTGTTTTATCCCTCACAAAAAAAAAACCCAAAACGCCTTTTTTTCTTTTTTTTTCCCTAAAAATCCTCCCCCAAAATGCCATTTTTTTCCCTTTTTTTAAATCAAAAATCCTCCCCCAAAATACCTTTCCCCCCCTTTTTTTAAATCAAAAACTCTCCCCCCCAAAAATGCTATTTTTCCCCTTTTTTTTAATTAAAAACCCTCCCAAAAATGCCATTTTCCCCTTTTTTTTTAAAATTAAAAACCCTCCCAAAAATACCTTTTTTCCCCTTTTTTTTTTAATTAAAAAACCTGCCGAAAATGCCATTCCCCCCCCCCCTTTTTTTTTAATTAAAAACTCTCCCCAAAATGCCTTTTTTTGTTGAGTTTTTAAAGAATTTTTTCCCATTTCCCCCCTTTTTTTTAATTAAAAAACCTCCCCAAAAATGCCTTTTTTGTTCAGCTTTTTTTAGGATTTTTCCCTTTTTTTTCCCTTTTTTTTAATTAAAAATCCTCCCCAAAAATACCTTTTTTTTCCCTTTTTTTTTTTAATTAAAAAATCTTCCCCCTAAATACCTTTCCCCCCTTTTTTTTTTAATTAAAACACCTGCCGAAAATGCCTTTTCCCCCTTTTTTTAATTAAAAAACCTCCCCAAAAAATGCCATTTTTGTTGGTTTTTTTAGGATTTTTCCCCTTTTTTCCCCTTTTTTTCTCCCCCCGACCCCAAAACCACCCCGGATTGTTGATTTTTTTTAGGAGTTTCCCCTTTTTCTCCCTTTTTTAAATTAAAAATCCTCCCCAAAATGCCTTTTTTGTTGAGGGTTTTTTAGGTTTTTTCCCATTTTTCCCCATTTTCCCCTTTTTCCTTCACCCTGACCCCAAAACCACCCCGGATTTTAGGGGTTTTTTTTTTAGGATTTTTCCCTTTTTTCCCCTTTTTTCCTCCCTCCGGCCGCTCATCCCCGTCCCCGGTTTGGTTTTTTTATGGGATATTTGCATCTTTATGGGGTTTGGGGGGTTTTGGGGGGGTTTTTTTTGGGGAGGTTTTGGGGTGGTTTTGGGGTGGTTTTGGGGGTTTTTTGGGGGGGTTTTCTTGGGGTTTTTTGGGGGGGGTTTCTTGGGGTTTTTTGGGGGGTTTTGGGGTTTTTTGGGGGTTTTTTTTGGGTTTTTTTGGGGGGGGGTTTTGGGGTTTTTTTTGGGATTTTTTGGGGGGTTTTTGGGGGGTTTTGGGGGGTTTTTTTTGGGGTTTTTTTTTGGGGGTTGGGGTTTTTTTGGGGGGGGTTTGGGGGGTTTTTTTTGGATTTTTTTGGGGGGGTTTGGGGGGTTTTTTGGGGTTTTTTTTTGGTTTTTTTTGGGGGGGTTGGGGTTTTTTTTGGGGGGGGGGTTTTGGGGGGGTTTTTTTTTTTGATTTTTTGGGGGTCTTTGGGGGGGGTTTTGGGGGTTTTGGGGGGTTTTTCAAAGGCACGCCGCCCAATCAAACATTCGGGATTTCGCTGCTACCCCTAGCGGCCTCAGCCCACATCGGTCCCGCCCAAATTTCAACCCCCCAAAAAAAACCCCAAAAAGCCAAAAAAAAAAAAAAAAAAAAAAAAAAAAAAAAAATCCCCGTTCCAGCCGGGTCGGGGGTCGGGGCGGCACCGACCCCGCCGGACCCCGAATTCCCGGGGAAAAGCGCTCCAAGCCACCCCAAAAACCCTCCGGAAAACCCCAAAACCCAGAAAGAAAACCCCAAACTCAGAAAGAAAAACCCAAAACCCAGAAAAAAAACCCCAAAAACCCAGACAGAAAAACCCAAAAACCCAGAAAGAAAACCTGAAACCCAGAAAAAACCCCCAAAACCCAGAAAGAAAACCCTAAAACGCAGAAAAAAAACCCCCAAAATTCATTAAAAACCCCAAAACTGAGGAAAAAAAAAAACCCAAACCCAGAAAGAAAACCCTAAAACGCAGAAAAAAAAAAAAAACCCAAAAATTCATTAAAAACCCCAAAACCGAGGAAAAAAAAAAAAAAAAACCAAAACCCAGAAAGAAAACCCTGAAACCCAGAAAAAAAAAAAACCCAAAACCCAGAAAGAAAACCCTAAAACGCAGAAAAAAAACCCCAAAATTCATTAAAAACCCCAAAACTCAGAAAAAAAAAACCCCCAAAATTCATTAAAAACCCCAAAACCGAGGAAAAAAAACCCAAAACCCATTAAAAAAAAAAACCCAAAATCCCCTTTTTTTGGGGCCTCCCCGCCGCTGCCGAGGTTGAAGGTGAAGCCAACCCCGCCCAACCCCAAATTTCTTTCCAAAATTTTTCCGCAACCCCCCAAAAATCCCGGTTTTTGGGTTCAGGGAAGACACCAGGCCCCGAAATCGCAGCAAAAACCTTTCCAAAAAACCCCCAAAACCTTTCCAAAAGACCCCGAAACCTCTCCAGAAACCCCAAAAACCTTTCCAAAAGACCCCAAAACCCCTCCAAAAAAACCCCAAACCTTTCCAAAAACCACAAAACCTTTCCAAAAACCCCAAAACCCCTCCAGAAACCCCAAAAAACCTTTCCAAAAGACCCCGAAACCCCTCCAGAAACCCCAAAAACCTTTCCAAAAGACCCCAAAACCCCTCAAAAAAAACCCCAAACCTTTCAAAAAACCGCAAAACCTTTCCAAAAACCCCAAAATCCCTCCAGAAACCCCAAAACCCTTCCAAAAAACCCCAAAACCCCCCCAAAACCCCTCCAAATCCCTCCAAAAAAAAAAAACCCAAAAAATCCCTTTAGGGGCGACACCGACCCTGCCGTTCCCAGGGAAAACCCTAAAAAAAAACCTCTGGGCACCCCAAAAACCCCAAAAATTCCCCCCAAATCCCCTTTTTCCCAACCTGCCGCCACTCGGGGCTGACCCCAAACCCGGCCAACCCCAAATTCCAGGGGACGCGCCCTAAAAATCCCAAATCCCCTCCACGCCTCCCCAAAACCACCCTAAAAACTTCCCAAAAAAACCCAAAAAACCACCCCAAACTCCCCCTTTTTCAGGAGCTCACCCCCGTGCTCAGGGCTGACCCCAAATCCCCTGCGAACCCCAAAGTCCGGCCACAAAACCCCTCTGAAACACCAAAAAAAAACCCAAAATCCCCCAAAACCACCCCCAAAAAAACCCAAAAAAGCCCAAAAAATCACCCAAAAACCCCAAAACCACCCCAAAAAAACCCAAAACCACCCCAAAATCACCCCAAAAAAAATCCCCCCAACCCCATTTCCGGCTCTGCATTCGGGGCTGGCAGAGCGTCCCCTGGACTCCCAGAGAAAATCTTTACGAACCTCCTCTAAGATCCCCCCAAAACCCCCCAGAAAACCCCCCAAAAAAAACCCGAAAACCCCCCGAAAAAAACCCAAAAACCCCAAAAAACCCCAAAATCACCCAAAAAAATCCCCCCAACCCCATTTCCCGGCTCTGCATTCAGAGCTGGCAGCAGCGTCCCCTGGACTCCCAGAGAAAAATCTTTACGAACCTCCTCTAAGACCCCCAAAAACCCCCAAAAGACCCCAAAACCACCCAATAAAAAACCAGAAAACCCCAAAAAAACCCCAAAAAAAAACCAAAAAAACCCCCAAAAAACCCCAAAACCCCATTCCCGTGCTCTCACCGCCAGCGCTCAGGGGTGACACCGACCCCGCCGCGTCCCCTTCATCCCCATTGAAAATCCCCCCAAACCCCCCGCAAATAAACCCCATAACCCCCCCCCCAAACCCCACAAAACACCCCAAAAACCCAAAAAACCCCAAAATCCCCTCAATTCCCCAAAAACCCCACCCCCGCGCTCTCCCCGCCGCCTGCAGCGCTCGGGGCTGACACCGACCCCGCCGCGTCCCCTTCGTCCCCAAAGAAAACCTTTCCAACACCCCAAATAAACCCTCCAAACCTCCCCCCAAAAAAACCCCAAAACCCCAACCCCCCCCCAAAAAAAACCCCCAAAAAACCCCAAAAAAACCAAAAAAACCCCATTCCCGTGCTCTCAACGTCTCCTGCAGCGCTCAGGGGCGAGCTCAGCCCCACCGCGTCCCCAAGCAAAGTCCTTTCAACACCCCGCAAATAAACCCTCCAAAACCCCACAAAACCAAAAAAAAACCCCAAATCTCCGCCCAAAACCCCCCAAAACCCCCCAAAAACCTCCAAAAATCCATCCCTGCGCTCTCACCGCCGGCTGCAGCGCTCAGGGGCGAGCTCAGCCCTGCTGCATCCCCTTCATTCCCAAAGGAAACCTTTCCAACACCCCAAATAAACCCCTCCAAAACTGCCCAAACCCCCCCCCCAAAAAAACCCAAAAACCCCAAAATCCCCCCCCAAAAAAAACCCCAAAAACCCCATTCCCGGGCTCTCACCGCCGGCTGCAGCGCTCAGGGGTGACACCAACCCAGCCGCGTCCCCTTCATTCCCAAAGGAAACCTTTCTAACAGCCCGCAAATAAACCCTACAAACCCTCCAAAACCCCCAAAAACCCCAATCCCTCCCCCAAAAAAACCCCAAAAAACCCCAAAAAACCCAAAAACCACCCCATTCCCGTGTTCTCACCGCCGGCTGCAGCGCTCAGGGACGAGCCCAGCGCCACCGCGTCCCCTTTGTCCCCAAGAAAAGTCCTTTCAAAACTCCGCAAATAAACCCTCCAAACCCCCCCAAAACAACCAAAAAACCCTGAAATTCCCCTAAAAACCCCCAAATCTCCCCCCAAAACCCCCAAATCCCCCACCCCCGCGCTCTCACTGCCTCCTGCAGCGCTGAGGGGCGAGCTCAGCCCCACCGCGTCCCCTTTGCTCCCGGGGAAAACCCTTCCGACACCCATCAAAAAAAAAAAAAAAAATCCTAAAACCCCCCAACCCCCCCAAAAACACCCCCCCAAAAAACTCCAAAAAACCCAAATCCCCCCTAAAAACCCGTTCTTTTGCTCTCCCCGCCTCTGCAGCGCTCAGAGGCGACACCAACCCAGCCGCCGTCTCCGGCATTCCCAAAGAAAATCTTTGTAAAACACCCCAAATAAACACTCCAAACCCCCCAAAACCCCCAAAATCCCCCCCAAAAAAACCCAAAAACACCAAAATCCCCCCCAAAAAAACCCAAAAAACCCCATTCCCGTGCCCTCAGCGCCAGCTGCAGCGCTCAGGGGTGACACCAACCCAGCCGCGTCTCCGGCATTCCCAAAGAAAACCTTTCCAACACACCCCAAATAAACCCTCCAAACCCCCCCAAAAAAACCCCAAAACCCCAAACGCCCCCCCCAAAAACCCCAAACACCTCAAACCCTCCCAAAAAAACCCCAAACCCCCCCATTCCCGGGCTCTCACCGCCGGCTGCAGCGCTCAGGGGCAACACCAACCCCACCACGTCCCCTTCATTCCCAAGGAAAACCTTTCCAACACACCCCCAAAAAACCCCTACAAACCCTCCCCAAAACACACAAAAAACCCTAAAATCCCCCCCAAAAACCCCCAAATCTCCCCAAAAATCCCCTTCCCGTGCTCTCACTGCCTCCTGCAGCGCTCAGGGGCGACACCCAACCCCGCCGCGTCCCCTTCCTTCCCAAGGAAAACCTTTCTAACACACCCCAAATAAACCCTACAAAACCCCAACCCCCAAAAAACCTCCCAAAAACCCTAAAGCCCCCCCCCCCAAAAACCCCAAAAAATCAAAATCTCCTCCCCAAAAAAACCATTCCCGTGCTCTCACCGCCTCCTGCAGCGCTCAGGAGGGAGCTCAGCCCCACCGCGTCCCCTTTCCTCCCGGGGAAAATCCCCCAACCCCCCCCCAAAAGACCTTCCAAAACCCCCCCAAAAAAACCCCAAAAAAACCCAACCCCCCCCCAAAAAAACCCCAAAACACCCCCATTCCCGTGCTCTCTCTCACCGCCAGCTCCAGCGGTCATGGGCGAGCCCAGCCCCACCGCGTCCCCTTTCCTCCCGGGGAAAACCGTTCCGACATCCATCAAAAAAAAAAATCCTAAAACCCCCAAACCCCGCAAACCCTCCCAAAAAAACCCCAAAAAACCAAACCCCCCCCCCCCAAAAAACCCCATTCTTTTGCTCTCCCCGCCGGCTGCAGCGCTCAGGGGCGACACCAACCCCGCCACGTCCCCTTTCATTCCCAAGGGAAACCTTTCCAAAACACCCCAAATAAACCCTACAACACCCCCCCCCCCAAACGCCCCAAAAACCCAAAAAACCCCAAAATCCCCCCTCAAAAAAAAAACCCCCAACCCCCCCATCCCCGCGCTCTCAGCGCCGGCTGCAGCGCTCAGGGGCGAGCTCAGCCCCGCCGCGTCCCCCTTTCCTCCCGGCGAAAACCCTTCCGGCACCCATCAAAAAAAAATCCCAAACCCCCAAATCCCCCCAAAAAGCCCCAAAATTCCCCCTAAAAACCCCATTCCCGCGCTCTCAGCGCCGTGAGCCAAAGTTGCCCTGAGAGTCGCCCCTGCCCTGCCCGCCAGGTCTCCTTCCATTCCCAAGGGAAACGTTTCCAACACACCCCAAATAAACCCTACAACCCCCCCACAAAGCCCCAAAACCCCCCCAAAAAACCCCAAAAACCGCCATTCCCGTGCTCTCACCGCCGGCTGCAGCGCTCAGAGGTAACACCGACCCCGCCACGTCCCCTTCGTCCCCAAGAAAAGTCCCTCCAACACCCGCAAATAAACCTCCAAACCACACAAAAATCCCTAAAATCCCCCAAAAACCCCAAAACAACCCCGAAACCCCCATTCCCGGGCTCTCACCCGCCTCCTGCAGCGCTCAGGGGGCAACACCAGCCCCGCCGCGTCCCCTTCATTCCCAAAGAAAACCTTTCTAACAGCCCGCAAATAAACCCTCCAGCCGCCCCCAAACACCCCAAAAAACCCTAAACCCCCCCAAAAAAAAACCCCAAACCCCCATCCCCGCGCTCTCACCGCCGGCTGCAGCGCTCAGGGGCGAGCCCAGCCCCGCCACGTCCCCATCGTCCCCAAGAAAAGTTCTTTCAATACCCCGCAAATAAACCCTCCAAACCCCCCGCCCAAAACAAACAAAAACCCCAAATCTCCCCCCCTCAAAAAAACGCAGATCCCTCACAAAAAAAAAAAAAAACAAACCAAAAAAACCCCCAATTCCGGTGCTCTCACCGCCGGCTGCAGCGCTGAGGGGCGAGCCCAGCCCCGCCGCGTCCCCTTCATTCCCAAAGGAAACCTTTCCAACACCCCAAATAAACCCCACAAAACCCGCCAAACCCCCCCCCCCCCCCAAAAAAAAAAAAAAAAAAAAAAAAACACACCAAGAAAACCCAAACCCTCCCAAAAAAAACCCCAAACCCCCATTCCCGGGCTCTCACCGCCGGCTGCAGCACTCAGGGGCAACACCAACCCCCACCGCGTCCCCTTCATTCCCAAGGAAAAACCTTTCCAACACACCCCAAAACCCCTCCAAATCCCCCCCAAAAAAACCCCAAAATCCCCCCAAAGCCCCATCCCCGCGCTCTCTCTCACCGCCGGCTCCAGCGCCGAGGGGCGAGCCCAGCCCCGCCGCGTCCCCTTCATTGCCAAAGGAAATCCTTCTAACACACCCCCAAATAAATCCTACAACCCCCCACCCAAAGCCCCCAAAACGCTAAAAATCCTCCCAAAAAAACCCAAATCTCCCCCCAAACCCCCAAAAACCCCCATTCCCGGGCTCTCACCGCCGGCTGCAGCGCTGAGGGGCAACACCAGCCCCGCCACGGTCCCCTTCATTCCCAAAGGAAAACCTTTCTAACACACCCCAAAAAAACCCTACAAAACCCTCTAAAAGCCGCCAAACCCCCCACAAAAAAAACCCCAAAAAAACCCCAAACCTCCCCAAAAAAAACCCAAAAACCCCATCCCCGCGCTCTCACTGCCGGCTCCAGTGCTGGCCCAGCCCAGCCACGTCCCCTTCATTCCCAAAGAAAACCTTTCTAACAGCCCGCAAATAAACCCTACAAACCCCCCCAAAAAACACCCAAACACCCTAAAATCCCCCCAAAAAACCCCCAAACTCCATCCCGCACTCTCAGCGCCGGCTTGCAGTGCTCAGGGGCGACACCAACCCCACCGCGTCCCCTTTCCTCCCGGGGAAAACCCTTCCGACCACCCATCAAAAAAAATCCCAAAACCCCCAAACCCCGCAAACCCTCCCAAAAAAACCCCAAAAAAAACCAAAATCCCCCACAAAATCCCCCATTCCCGTGCTCTCACCGCCGGCTTAAGCACTCAGGGGCGAGCACAGCCCCCGCCGCGTCCCCTTTGTCCCCAAGAAAAGTCCCTCCGACACCCCGGAAATAAACCCTCCAAAACCCCACAAAAAAACCCAAAAACCCCAACCCCCCAAAAAAAACCCAAACCCCCATCCCCGCGCTCTCACCGCCGGCTGCAGCGCTGAGGGGCGACACCAACCCCACCACGTCCCCTTCATTCCAAGGAAAACCTTTCTAACAGCCCGCAAATAAAACCCTACAAACCCCCCCAAAACCCGCCAAAAAACCCCCAAAAACCCCCAAACCCCCATCCCCGCGCTCTCTCTCACCGCCGGCTCCAGCGCTCAGGGGCGAGCCCAGCCCCGCCGCGTCCCCTTCATTGCCAAAGGAAATCCTTCTAACACACCCCAGAAAACGCTCCAAACCCCCCCAAAACAAACAAAAAACCCTAAAATCCCCCCAAAAAACTAACCCCCCCCACCTAAAAAAAAACCCCAAATCCCATTCCCGCGCTCTCACCGCCGGCTGCAGCGCTCAGGGTGAGCCCAGCCCCACCGCGTCCCCAAGAAAAGTCCCTCCGACACCCCGCAAATAAACCCACCAAAACCCCACAAAAAAACCCCAAAACCCATTTAAAAAAAAAAAACTAAAAACCCCAAACCCCATTCCCGGGCTCTCACCGCCGGCTGCAGCGCTCAGGGGCAACACCAACCCCGCCACGTCCCCTTCATCCCCAAAGGAAACCTTTCCAACACACCCCAAAAAACGCTCTAACCCCCCCCCAAACAAACAAAAAACCCTAAAATCCCCCCCAAAAAAACCCCCAAAACCCCCATCCCCGCGCTCTCTCTCACCACCTCCTGCAGCGCCGAGGGGCGAGCCCAGCCCCGCCGCGTCCCCTTCATTCCCAAAGGAAACCTTTCCAACACCCCAAATAAACCCCCCCAAACCCCCCCAAACCCGCCAAAAATCCCCCAAAAAAACCCCAAACTCCATCCCCGCGCTCTCTCTCACCGCCGGCTGCACCGCTCAGGGGCGACCCCCAGCCCCGCCGCGTCCCCTTCGTCCCCAAAGGAAACCTTTCTAACCCCCCCAAAAAACCCTCCGAAACTCCCTAAAACCCTCCAAAAAAAACCTCAAAAAAAACCCTAAAACCCCCCCAAAAAACCCCAAACCCCCCATCCCCGCGCTCTCTCTCACCGCCGGCTCCAGCTCTCAGGGGCGAGCCCAGCCCCACCGCGTCCCCCTTCATTCCCAAAGGAAACCTTTCCAACACCCCAAATAAACCCCCCAAGCCCCCCCCCCAAAAAAAAAAAAAAACCAAAAACCCCAAACCCGCCCCAAAAAAACCCCAAAACCCCCCATCCCCGCGCTCTCTCTCACCGCCGGCTCCAGCGCTCAGGGGCGAGTTCAGCCCCACCGCGTCCCCTTCGTCCCCAAGAAAAGTCCCTCCAACACCCCGCAAATAAACCCACTAAACCCCCCCAAAAAACAACCTAAAAACCCCCCACCCCCCCCCAAAAAAAAAAAAAACCAAAAACCCCAAACCCGCCCCAAATAAACCCCAAACCCCCCGTCCCCGCGCTGTCTCTCACCGCCGGCTCCAGCGCCGAGGGGCGAGCCCAGCCCCACCGCGTCCCCTCCTTTGCCCGCCTCGGCCAGCAGCGGCGAGCCCGAATCCGCCTCCAGGCCGGGACACGCCGGCGGCTCCTGCGCCGCCCCTTCGGCTCCGGCGTAGTCGAACTTGCCGAAATTCCCCAAATTCCCTAAATTCCCCAAATTCCCTAAATTCCCTCCGGCAGCGGGCGGCAGCCGGCAGCGGCTCCAGCGCCAGCCTGTCCCCTTTGTCCCCCTCCCGGTAGTAGCACTTGCTGTCCTCGGCTCGGGCCAGCTCGCAGGTGCGGCCGAAGCCCAGGTAAGGCTGCGGGTAAGGCCCGCAAGGCTCGGACGGAGCCCAGGCGGGCAAAGACCCGAAATTCTCCCGGCGAGGGTAGGGCAAGGGCGGGATGCCGGCCAGCTGAGCTCCGGACGGGCGGAAATTGGGGAAGTAAAAAGCGTCGCCGGTGTGGATGTTGACCAGCGGCCCCACGAAGCCGGGGTTCAGCAGGTTGTGCTCGCCCATGCTCCGCGCTGGTCAGCAATTAAAGGGGGGGGGTTTTTTTGGGGGGTTGTTGTGGTTTTTTTTTTTTTTGGGGGGGGGAGGGTTTTTGGGGTTTTTTTTTTTTTTTTTTGGGGCGGGGGAAGGGGGGGGGGGGTTCGGCCGCCTCGGCGCTGGCCCGGCCATGGAGCGCGGTTAAAAGGCTCGGCCCCAGCCCATCGGTGCCGCCGTCACGTGGGGGGGGTGAGAGGGGTCCCCTCCCCCTCCTCGGTGTCCCCTCCCCCCCCTCAATGTCCCCTCCCCCCCCCCTCGGTGTCCCCTCCCCTCCGCAGCCCGGACAAAACCGCGCCGGGTCCCGCCTTTTCCCCTCCCTTTTATTTATTATTTTTTTTTTTCCCCCCTCATTTTTTCCTCCCTTTCCCCCGATTTTCTCCTTTTTTTTTTTTTTTCCTTCCCCCTCCCTTTCTCCCCCTTCGTTTTCCTCGGTTTTTTCCCCCTTTTCCCTCATTTTTCCTCCCTTTTCCCCTCGTTTTCCTATTTCTCCTCCCTTTTCCCCTCGATTTCTTTCCCCGATTTTCTCCTTTTTTTCTTTCCCCCTCCCTTTCTCCCCCTTCGTTTTCCTCGGTTTTTTCCCCCTTTCCCTTCCTTTTTTCTTCATTTCCCCCCCCTTTTCCCTCCTTTTTTTCCTCCCTTTCCCTCGATTTCTTTCCCCGATTTTCTCCTCCTTTTTTCTTTTTCCCCTTCCTTTCTCCCCTTTTTTTTTCCTCGTTTTTTCCCCCTTTCCCCTCCTTTTTTCCTCTTTTTTCCCCTTTTCCCCTCATTTTCCTAATTTTTCCCCTTTTCCCCTCATTTTCCTCATTTTTCCCCTTTTCCCCTCCCTTTTTCCTCATTTTCCCCCCTTTCCCCTCCTTTTTTTCCTCATTTTTCCCCCTTTTGTCCCCATTTTCCTCTTTTTTCCTCCCTTTCCCCCGATTTCTTTCCCCGATTTTCTCATTTTTTCCCCCTTCTCCTCCTCCTTTCTCCCCCTTTGTTTTCCTCATTTTCCCCCCTTTCCCTCTTTTTCCTCTCCCTTTTTCCTCTTTTTTTTTTCCCTTTCCCCTCCCTTTTTTCCTCGTTTTCCCCCCTTTTCCCTCTTTTTTTTTCCTCTTTCCCTTGATTCTTTCCCCAATTTTCTCCTTTTTTCTTTTCCCCCTCCCTTTCTCCCCCTTCCTTTTCCTCGTTTTTCCCCCTTTCCTCTCCCTTTTTCCTCATTTTTCCCCCTTTTCCCCCTATTTCTTTCCCCGATTTTCTCCTTTTCCCCCCTCCCTTTGTTTTCCTAATTTTTACCCTTTTTTCCTCATTTTTCCTCCCTTTTCCCTCGTTTTCCTATTTTTTCTCCCTTTCCCTCGATTTCTTTCCCCGATTTTCTCCTTTTTTTTTCCTTCCTCTCCCTTTCTCCCCCTTTGTTTTCCTCGTTTTTCCCCTTTCCCCTCTTTTTTCCTCATTTTTCCCCCTCTCCCCTCCCTTTTCCCCCTTTTCCCCCTCCCTTTTCCCCTTTCCCCCATCCTTTATTCCTCCCTTTTCCCTTCCTTTCCGCCTTATTTTCCCCTTTTTTCTCCTCTCCCTTTTCCCTCCTCTTCCCCTCTCACTCCAAAAAAACCCCAACCCCCCAAAAAAAACCCCCTTTGAATTTAATTCCATTTTTTCCGCCCCCCTTTTGAATTTAATTCCAATTTTTTGCTGCCCCCTCTTTGAATTTAATTCCCTTTTTTTTCCGCCCCCCTTTTGAATTTAATTCCAATTTTTTTGCTGCCCCTTTAAATTTAATTCCATTTTAACCCCCCCTTTGAATTGAATTCCATTTTTAACCCCCCCCCCTTGGAATTTAATCCCGTTTTTTTTTTGCCGCATCCCTTTGAATTTAATTAATTCCATTTTTTGAGCCCCCTTTTGAATTTAATTCCAATTTTTTGCCTCCCCCCCTTTAAATTTAATCCCATTTTTTGCCGTCCCCCTTTTGAATTTAATTCCATTTTTAACCCCCCCTTGGAATTTAATCCCATTTTTTGAGCCCCCCTTTGAAATGAATTCATTCCAATTTTTTGCCGCCCCCCCTTTGAATTTAATTCCGTTTTTTGAGCCCCCCTTTGAATTTTATTCCAATTTTGCCACCCCCCCTTTAAATTTAATTAATTCCATTTTAACCCCCCTTTACATTTAATTAATTCCATTTTTAACCCCCCTTTACATTTAATTAATTCCATTTTCAACCCCCCCTTTACATTTAATTAATTCCATTTTCCCAGCCCCTCCAGCGCTGACGAACCACCCCGAAAATTCAATTTATTTCTTTTTTCCACCCCCAAATATTCGGGGGTTTTAACCCCAAAAGCACCGGCTCGCCTTCGGGGGGGGGAGAGAGCGGCGGCTGCTGATTAATTAATTAATTGATGAACTCCTTGATTAACTCGAAGCCTCGCCCCAATCAATCCCCAGCAGATTTTGGCTCCTGTGAATTTACGGGGCCGCTGGAGGAGCCGGGTGGGCGCGGGGCCAGCCCGGCCCTGGAAAGCGGGCCCCGAATCCGCTTTTTTTTTTACATCATTTTCACCTTTAAAAATAATTTTTAATCGATTTTTGCCTTTTTAAATCGATTTTGGCCATTTAAATAATTTTTTTTGCCATTTAAATAATTTTTTTCGCCATTTAAATCCAATTTTTTGGCATTTAAATCCTTTTTTTTTGGCCGTTTAAATCCTTTTTTTGGCCATTTAAATCCTTTTTTTTCTCCACTTAAATCAATTTTTTGCCATTTAAATCCGGGTTTTTTTGCCATTTAAATCCATTTTTTTTTCTATTTAAATCAAATTTTTTGCCACTTAAATACTTTTTTTTTTTGCCATTTAAACCCTTTTTCGCCATTTATATCCATTTTTTTGCCATTTAAACCCTTTTTTTTTTCGCCATTTAAACCCTTTTTTTCGCCATTTAAATAAAAATTTTCCCATTTAAATCCTTTTTTTTTTTTCGCCATTTAAATCCAATTTTTTTGGCCATTTAAACCCTTTTTTCAGCCATTTAAATCAAATTTTTCCCATTTAAATCCTTTTTTTTTTGGCCATTTAACCCATTTTTCTGCTATTTAAATCCAATTTCTTGCCACTTAAATCGATTTTTTTTGCCATTTTTTAATCATTTTTTTGTTCATTTCTCATCGTTTTACCTTCATTTTTGTCACCGTTTTCCCAGCTTTTGATCATTTCTGATCATTTCTCTTCCTTCTATCTTTTGGGTTTTTTAGGGCCGGTTTTAGACGCTGTTTGATCCTTTTTTTAAATCATTTTTTTGGGCATTATTTGTCTCTTTTTGGTCATTTTTTATCAATTTTGGGTCATTTTTTATCATTCTGGCTCAGTTTTCGGATGGTTATTTTCAATTTTTTCCCCCCCGGCCTCTCCCGCTTTTTATTTTCGGGTCGATCCCTCGCTTTTCCCGCGGCTCCTTTTCCTTCCTCGCTTCCCATCCACCCCCTAAGACGAAAAAACGGATTTTTTTCCCCGGGAATAACCCCAAAAATTCAATTTATTTTATTTTATTTTATTTTATTTTATTTTATTTTATTTTATTTTATTTTATTTTATTTTATTTTATTTTATTTTATTTTATTTTATTTTATTTTATTTTATTTTATTTTATTTTATTTTATTTTATTTTATTTTTTGTTGTTGTTTCCGGCCCATCCCCGCCCCTGGCTCAGAGGGGATTTAATTCCATTTTTTATTTTTTATTTTTTTTTTCTTCCCTCCCAGCTCTTCCCTTTTCTCCCGAGGAAAACCAGAAATTTTTTTTTTTTTAAAATTATTATTATCATTATCATTATTATCATTATTATATTATATATTATATATTATATTTATATATTTTAATTATTCTGTTATATCTTATATATTTTAATTATTCTGTTATATATTTTATATTTTATATTTATTCTATATTTAATACTTTACATTCTATATTTTATATTTTATATTTTATATGATAATAACAATGACAATAATAACAATGACAATAATAATGACAATAATAATGACAATAATAATGACAATAATGACAATAATGACAATAATGACAATAATGACAATAATAATAATAATAATAATAATAATAATAATAAGCGATACCGGCTCCTTCCAGCGCCAAATAAACTCGAAAAAAACCCAAAAAAAACCCCAAAAAAACCCCAAAAAACCCCCAAAAACCCCCCAAAAAACCCCAAAAAACTCGGGGAGGGAACCAAACTCCCGGCAGAGGAAACCAGTCCCGGCCCCGCGGGGCTTTGGGGGAATTTCCCCCATTTCGGGCCCTTTAATCCCGGGTTTATTTTTATTTTTATTATTTTTGGTCCTTGTCCCGCTGCGGTGCCCCCCCCTCGCTGGGATCGCGCTTCTCCCTCCTCCTCTGCCCCAAAATCCCGGGAATTCTCCCCAATTCCAGGGCCCCGCTCCCCCTGCTCCCTTTGCCGGCTTTTCACCCCCAAATAAAGTCTTTTGAAATTATTATATATATGGTTTTTTAAATATTTATTATTATTATTTTGTTAATATTATTTATTATTTTATTACTTATTATTATTTATTATTTAGATTATTGTTTTATTATTACTTATTATTTTATTTATTATTTTATTCATTATTTATCTTGTTCTATCATTTATTATTTTTAATTATTACTTAGATGATTTACTATCATTTATCATGATTTTCTTTATTAATTCTTATTTATATTATTATATTTTTATATTATATTATTTTATTAGTATGTATTATAATTATTTTTGTAATTATTTATATGATTTTATTTTTGTTATTGTTATTTAGATGTTATTATTATTTAGATATTATTTAGATATTATTATTTAGATGATATTATTATTTAGTTATTATTATTATTTAGATGTTATTATTATTATTATTGTTATTATTATTATTATTATTATTATTGTTATTATTTAATTTTTTCCCCTCTCCCGGAAGTTCCCAAACCCTTGGGGGAAACCCGAACCCCCGAACCAAAACCCCCGAACCAGAACCGACAAACGAACCCCGAACCCCCGGGGCGGCTCCTCCGCTGCCGCCGGAGCCGGAAAAACCCGAAATTCCGCTCCTCACTGGGGCTGGGGGGGCTCCTATTGTATTGTATTGTATTTTATTTTATTTTATTTTATTTTATTTTATTTTATTTTATTTTATTTTATTTTATTTTATTTTATTCCATTTTATTCTATTTTATTCTATTTTATTTTATTTTATTCCATTTTATTCTATTTTATTCTATTTTATTCTATTTTATTCTATTTTATTCTATTTTTCTTGTCTTTTCTATTTCATTTCATTTTTTATTTTTATTTTATTTTACTTTCTACTTCATTTCATTTCATATTTTATTTTTATTTTCGATTTTCGATTTTATTTTCGATTTTCTTTTATTTTGTGGCATATTTTAATTTTATTTTATTTATATCTTACTTTACATTTTATTTGACATTTTATTTTATTTCCTTTCATATTTTATTTTATATTTTGTGTTTTATATTTTATATTTTATATTTTATATTTTACATTTTACATTTTATATTTTATATTTTTTTATATTTTGTATTTAATATTTTATATTTTGTATTTTGTATTTTGTATTTTATATTGTGTATTTAATATTTTATATTTTGTATTTTATATTTTATATTTTATATTTTATATTTTATATTTTATATTCTATTTTCTTTCATTTCATTTCATATAATTTTTTTTTTACATTTGATTTTACATTTTATATTGTTTTTATCTTTTATCTTTTATCTTTTACATTTTATATTTTCCCGGATGTTTTTTTTCAAGCCCTGCCAAGGAATTTTTCCCCTCCAGGTCCGAGGTGGGAACCCAAAGCCGCTCTAAAATAAAATAAAATAAAATAAAATAAATACAATAAAATACAATAAAATAAAATAAAATAAAATAAAATAAAATAAAATAAAATTTCCTTTTCTCCTCCGCCCAAAAATTCCTGTCCCGGGGCTGTTTCCTGCCGGAGAAAAGGAATTTTTGCTTTAAAAATCTGATTTTTAAAGGGTTTTTTTTTTTGGTTTCTTTGTTTTTTTTCCCCTCCTGGTTATTGAAACATTCGCGGTCAAAACAATCAATGAAAAATCTGATTTTTAAGGGTTTTGTTCGTTTGTTTCCTTTTGGTTATTGAAAATTTTGCCTTCAAAACAAATCAATTAAAAATCTGATTTTAAAGGTTTGGGGTTTTTTTGGTTTGTTGGTTTGTTTGTTTCCTCTTGGTTATTGAAAATCTTGCCGCCAAAAAAAATCATTTATTTTGCCTTTTTTTCTCTATTTTTGGTGGATTTTGTCATTTTCGGGTGGAAAAGGGCGGAAAAATCCCGGATTTTTTTTCCTGGGTAGAAAGAAAAGGCCGAAAATTTCATTTATTTTGCCTTTTTCTTCTCTATTTTTGGTGGGTTTTGTCATTTTTTTGGGAGGGAAAGCTGCGGGGAAATCCCGGATTTTTTTTTCCTGGATGGGAAAAAAAGCCGGGAAATGATAAAAAAGGCCGAAAAATTCATTTATTTTTCCTTTTTCCCCTCTATTTTTGGTGCTTTGTGTCATTTTTTGGGGGGAAAACGGCGGGAAAATTCTGGATTTTCTTTTCCTGGGTAGAAAGAAAAGCCGAAAAATGATTTTAAAAAGCCGAAAATTTCATTTATTTCGCCCTTTTTCCCCTCTATTTTTGGTGTTTTCTGTCGTTTTTTGGGGGAAAAACGGCGGAAAAATCCCGGATTTTTTTTCCTGGGTAGAAAAAAAAGCCGAAAATAATAAAAAAAAGGCCGAAAAATTCATTTATTTTTCCTGTTTCTTCTCTATTTTTGGTGGGTTTTGTCATTTTTTGGGGGGAAAACGGCGGGAAAGTCCTGGATTTTCTTTCCTGGGTAGAAAAAAAGCCGGGAAATGATAAAAAAAGGGCCGAAAAGTTCATTTATTTTTCCTGTTTCTTCTCTATTTTTGGTGGGTTTTGTCATTTTTTGGGAGGAAAACGGCGGGGAAATCCCAGATTTTTTTTCCTGGATGGAAAAAAAAGCCAGAAAATGATAAAAAAAAGGCGGAAAAATTCATTTATTTTTCCTTTTTCTTCTCTATTTTTGGTGCTTTGTGTCATTTTTGGGGGAAAAACGGCGGGAAAATCCTGGATTTTCTTTTCCTGGGTAGAAAAAAAAGCCGGAAAATGATTTAAAAAAGCCGAAAAATTCATTTATTTTGCCCTTTCCCCCCTCTATTTTTGGTGTTTTTTGCCGTTTTTTTGGGGGGAAAACGGCGGGAAAATCCCGGATTTTTCTTTTTCCTGGGTAGAAAAAAAGCCGGGAAATTATAAAAAAGGCCGAAAATGGTAAAAAAGGCCGAAAAATTCATTTATTTTTCCCTTTTTCTTCTCTATTTTTGGTGCTTTTTGTCATTTTTTGGGGGGAAAACGGCGGGAAAATCCCGGATTTTCTTTTCCTGGGTAGAAAAAAAGCCGAAAAAATAAAAAAAGGCCGGAAAATTCATTTATTTTGCCTTTTTTCCCCCTCTATTTTTGGTGTTTTCTGTCGTTTTTTGGGGGGAAAACGGCGGGAAAATCCCGGATTTTCTTTTCCTGGGTACAAAAAAAAAGCCGGAAAATCATTAAAAAAGGCCAAAAATAATAAAAAAAGGCCGAAAAATTCATTTATTTTGCCTTTTTTTCCCCTCTATTTTTGGTGTTTTCTGTCGTTTTTTGGGGGAAAAACGGCGGAAAAATCCCGGATTTTCTTTTCCTGGGTACAAAAAAAAGCCGGGAAATCATAAAAAAAGGCCGAAAATAATAAAAAAAGACCGAAAAATTCATTTATTTTGCCCTTTTCCCCTCTATTTTTGGTGGTTTTTGTCGAGAAAAGGGCGGAAAAATCCCGATTTTTTTTTTTCCTGGGTAGAAAAAAAAGCCGGAAAAAATAAAAAAAAAAGCGGGGAAATGATAAAAAAAAGGCGAAAATGCGAAAAGCGGCGGGCGCGGCGCAGTTCAAGGTCACTGTCTCGGGCAGCACAAAGGGTCGGCAGCCGATGCTAATGAGGCTGCGGCCGCCGGGCAAACATTCCCGAGTTTTTCTTTGGGTGGAATTCCCGCTGGGATTTGGGTTGTTTGGGTTGTTGGGGTTTTTTTTTTTCCTTCTGTTTTTATTCCTGGGGTTTGTTTCTCTTTTTTTTTTTTTTTTTTTTTTTAATTTTTTTTTTCTCGGAGGAAAAAAAAAAATCTGATTTTTTTGCCGATTTTATTTTGGGTTTTTTTTTTTTTTTTTGCTTCTCCTTTCTTGAAGTTCTTTGATTTTTCTCGGCCTGGATCGGATCGGGATTTTTATTTTTATTTCTTATTCTTTTATTTCTATTTTATTTCTATTTCTATTTTTATTTCTATTTTTATTTTTATTTTTTATTTTTATTTTTATTTTTATTTTTATTTTTTATTTTTATATTTTATATTTTTGTTTTTATTTTTATTTTGTATTTATATTTTATATTTTTTTTTGTATTTTGTATTTGTATTTTGTATTTTTATTTGTATTTGTATTTGTATTTTGTATTTGTACTTGTATTTTTTTATCTTATTCTTGTTCTTGTTCTTGTTCTTATTCTTACTCTTGTTTCTTGTTCTTATTCTTATTTTTTTATTTTTAACTTTTTAGTTTTTAGGGATTTTTCTAAAATTTTATTCTTATTTATATAAAATTAAAAAAAAAAAAAAAAAGGAAAATTCTCCGTTCGCAGAAACGTGGATTGAAAAAAAGGGAAAGAAAAAAAGGATAAAGGAAAAGGAAAAGGAAAATGAAAAAGGAAAGAAGAAAAAGAAGAAAAAGAAGAAAAAGAAGAAAAAGAAGAAAAAGAAGAAAAAGAAGAAAAAGGAAAAGAAAAAGGAAAAAAAAAGGAAAAGAAAAAGGAAAAAAAGGAAAAGAAAAAGAAAAAGAAAAAAGGAAAAAGAAAAAGGAAAAAGAAAAAGAAAAAAGGAAAAGAAAGAGAGAAAGAGAAAGAAAAAAGAAAAAGAAAGAGAAAAAGAAAAATAAAAAAGAAAAAGAAAAAGAAAGGAAAAGATAAAAAGGAAAAGAAAAAGAAAAAGGAAAAGAAAAAGAAAAAGAAAAAGAAAAAGAAAAAGAAAAAGAAAAAAAAAAGAAAAAGAATAAAAAAGAAAAAGAAAGGAAAAGATAAAAAGGAAAAGAAAAAGAAAAAGAGAAAAAGAAAAAAAAAAGAAAAAGAAAAGAAAAGAACGAGGACCCAAAGAACAAATCCCGAGTTCCCGGCTCAGCCCCATCGGGAATTATTTTTTCCCCCAAAAACGGAAATTTCCCCTCCCGAGGCCGCCGCGCTGCGGGTTCGCCCCGCGGGGGGAAACCCGGGGGGGAAAAAAAGGGAATTTCGGGGGATTCGGGGAGGCGGGGGGGGGGAAAGAAATCGCGGGGATTGTGCCCCAAAAACGGAATAAAAATCCCCGGAAAAGCTGAAAAAACCCGAAATTTGCCCCAAAAAGAAATGAAATTTCGTGGAAAAGCTGCAAAACCCGAGTTTTGCCCCAAATTTGATTAAAAATCCCCGGAAAAGTTGCAAAAACCCCAAGTTTTGCCCCAAATTTGATTAAAATTCCACGGAAAGGCTGCAAAAAACCGAGATTGGCCTCAAAAATAAATGAAATTTCGTGGAAAAGCTGCAAAAAAACCCGAGTTTTGCCCCAAATTTGATTAAAATTCCACGGAAAAGCTGCAAAAACCCGAAATTGCCTCAAAAAGAAATGAAATTTCGTGGAAAAGCTGCAAAACAATTCCGAGATTGGCCCCAAAATTGATTAAAAATCCGTGGAAAAGCTGCAAAAACCCGAGATTGGCCCCGAAAAGAAATGAAATTTCGTGGCCCAGCGCCCGCATCTCTGCACGGGTCTCCAAGGAGGGAAATTCCTGGAAAAATTCCCTTTTTTTTCTTTTTTTTCCTCGTTTTTCCTCGGGTTTTTTTTTGCCGGCAGGGAATGCCCCGGGCGGGAAAATCCCAAAATCCCGAAATCTCCAAATCCCGAAATCCCGAAATCCCAAAATCCCGAAATGCGGCGACGCGCGGGTTTAACTCCGCCTGGGAGGAGAAATTCGGGATTCTCTTTTTTCTGTTTTTCTTCTAAAATTTCTTTAAAAAAATCAAAAATCTGGGAAAAAAAAGCAGCTTGGAATTCCCGAGTCGCGAGGGAATCGCCAGAGGAGGAGCCGAACCGCACACACCCACAAAAAAAATAAAAATAAAAGAATAAAAATAAAAAATAGAAATAAAAATAAAAATAAAAATAAAAATAGAAATAAAAATAAAAATAAAAATAAAAATTAAAATTAAAATTAAAATAAAAATAGAAATTAAAATTAAAATAAAAATAGAAATAAAAATTAAAAATAAAAATAGAAATAGAAATAAAAATAAAAATAGAAATAAAAATAAAAAATAAAATAAAATAGAAATAAAAAATAAAAATAGAAATAAAATTAGAAATAGAAATAGAAATAAAAAATATGAATAAAAATAAAAATAAAAAATAACAAGAAAAACAAAAACAAAAACAAAGCCATTTTATTTCAATTTTCCTCGGGAAAAGGAGAGAAAAACACCAAAAAACCCAAAATAAAGGGAATTTCTGGAATCTGAGTCCCCGCTCGCTGCGATTTTTTCCGAGATGGAATTCCCCAAATATTAAAAAAACCCTAAAAATTTAAATTTTTTTTTTTTTCCCCTCCACCCGATTTGAGGCGGAGCGGCCAAGGAGGAGAAAAATAAAAAAAACCAACTTTTTTTTGCTTTTTCTTCCCTTTTTTCACGGTTTTTTTTTGGTGTTTCAAGGTCAGGTTTTGGCGGAGGAGGGAAAACGGGAAAGGGGGGAAATGAAAGGGAAAATAAAGGGGAAAGTGGGGAAAATGGAAAGGAAAAAATAAAGGAAAATAAAGGGAAATAAAAGGGAAAATTAAAAGGAAAAGTAGGAAAAAATAAAGAGAAAAATAAAGGGGAAAGTGGGGGAAATGAAAGGGAAATTAAAAGGGAAATTAAAAGAGAAATTAAAAAGAAAATGAGGAAAATGGAAAGGAAACAATGAAGGGAAACAACGAAGGGAATACAAAGAGGAAAATTGGATAAAAGGAAGGGAAATGGGAAAAAAGAAAGGGAACAAACCCGGGCCAGACCCGGCCAGACCCGGTCTAACCCGGCCAGACCCGGTCTAACCCGGCCAGACCCGGTCTAACCCTGGCCAGAGCCGGTCTAACCCCGGCCAGACCCGGTCTAACCCGGCCAGACCCGGTCTAACCCGGCCAGACCCGGCCAGACCCGGTCTAACCCCGGCCAGACCCGGCCAGACCCGGCCAGACCCGGCCAGACCCGGTCTAACCCCGGCCAGACCCGGTCTAACCCCGGCCAGACCTGGTCTAACCCCGGCCAGACCCGGTCTAACCCGGCCAGACCCGGCCAGACCCGGTCTAACCCCGGCCAGACCCGGTCTAACCCGGCCAGACCCGGTCTAACCCCGGCCAGACCCGGCCAGACCCGGTCTAACCCGGCCAGACCCGGTCTAACCCGGCCAGACCCGGTCTAACCCCGGCCAGACCCGGTCTAACCCCAGCCAGACCCGGTCTAACCCCGGCCAGACCCGGTCTAACCCGGCCAGACCCGGCCAGACCCGGTCTAACCCCGGCCAGACCCGGCCAGACCCGGTCTAACCCTGGCCAGAGCTGGTCTAACCCCGGCCAGACCCAGCCAGACCTGGTCTAACCCAGCCAGACCCGGTCTAACCCGGCCAGACCCGGCCAGACCCGGCCAGACCCGGTCTAACCCCGGCCAGACCCAGCCAGACCCGGCCAGGACCCGGTCTAACCCGGCCAGACCCGGGTCTAACCCCGGCCAGACCCAGCCAGACCCGGCCAGACCCGGCCAGACCCGGTCTAACCCCGGCCAGACCCGGCCAGACCCGGCCAGACCCGGTCTAACCCGGCCAGACCCGGTCTAACCCGGCCAGACCCGGTCTAACCCGGCCAGACCCGGCCAGACCCGGCCAGACCCGGCCAGACCCGGTCTAACCCGGCCAGACCCGGCCAGAGCCGGTCTAACCCGGCCAGACCCGGTCTAACCCGGCCAGACCCGGCCAGACCCGGCCAGACCCGGCCAGACCCGGTCTAACCCGGCCAGACCCGGCCAGAGCCGGTCTAACCCCGGTCTAACCCTGGCCAGACCCGGTCTAACCCTGGCCAGAGCTGGTCTAACCCCGGCCAGACCCAGCCAGACCTGGTCTAACCCGGCCAGACCCGGTCTAACCCCGGCCAGACCCGGCCAGACCCGGTCTAACCCTGGCCAGACCCGGTCTAACCCCAGCCAGACCCGGTCTAACCCGGCCAGACCCGGTCTAACCCCAGCCAGACCCGGCCAGACCCGGTCTAACCCCAGCCAGACCCGGCCAGACCCGGTCTAACCCCGGCCAGACCCGGTCTAACCCGGCCAGACCCGGCCAGACCCGGTCTAACCCAGCCAGACCCGGTCTAACCCCAGCCAGACCCGGCCAGACCCAGTCTAACCCCGGCCAGACCCGGCCAGACCCGGTCTAACCCTGGCCAGACCCGGCCAGACCCGGTCTAACCCGGCCAGACCCGGTCTAACCCAGCCAGACCCGGCCAGACCCGGTCTAACCCGGCCAGACCCGGTCTAACCCAGCCAGACCCGGTCTAACCCTGGCCAGACCCGGCCAGACCCGGTCTAACCCCGGCCAGACCCGGTCTAACCCCGGCCAGACCCGGGTTACCCCGGGGGCGCTCCCGGCCCCACCCCCCGATGATGTCAAGGTCAAGGGTAACCCGCCCGTGACGTCAGCGCTGCCGATTGCCGGCCGGGAAATGCCGGAAAATGCCGGAGAATGCCGAACGGCCCCGATCGATCGCGGCCGAGCCCCCGAAGGGCGTCGGGAGGGTTCGGGGCCAGACTGCCCTGCAGACCCAGTGTGCTGCCCGCTTTTCAATAACTGTAATTAATTCTAATTAATTTGCATCCTTTTAAACCTATTTTAACCCATTTAAATCCATTTTAACCCATTTAAACCCATTTTAACCCATTTAAATCCATTTTAACCCATTTAAACCCCATTTTAACCCATTTAAATCCATTTTAAACCCATTTAAATCCATTTTAAATCCATTTTAACCCATTTTGAACCCATTTTAACCCATTTAAATCCGTTTTAACCCATTTTAAATCCATTTTAACCCATTTAAATCCGTTTTAACCCATTTTAAATCCATTTTAAATCCATTTTAAATCCATTTAAAACCCATTTTAAACCCATTTTTACCCATTTAAATCCATTTTTACCCATTTAAAACCCCATTTTAACCAATTTAAACCCATTTTAACCCATTTTTACCCATTTAAATCCATTTTAAACCCCGTTTAAACCCATTTAAACCCATTTAAACCCATTTAAATCCCTTTTATTTCATTTTAATTAATTTTTTATCCCCTCCAGGCGCTGTCGCCACCCTAAAAATTTCATTTTTTTGCCTTTTTTTTTTCCCCTCTGTCCTAAATTTCATTTATTTTTTCCTCCCCAGCGCTCGGCCCAGATCGGGATTAGAAATTAGACCCCAATTAGAAATTAAAAGCATTCATTAAAATCTCCATTTAATTAAAATCCCCTCCTTGGATCGGGCTCGGGAGATTTCCAAGCGCTGGGGTTGGAAATTGGAATTTTTCCCGATTTTTTTTAGGGGGGGAAAAATGAAGGAAAACACCCCGGGGGAAAAAATTAAAAAAAAAAATTAAAATTAAGAAATTTCTCTTGATTATTTGGATTTTCCACCTCTAAATTAATTTATTTTTCCCAAAAAAAACCATTTAAAATTTAAAAAATTAAGAGATTTCTCTTGATTATTTGGATTTTTCCAACTCTAAATTCATTTATTTTCCCCCCCCAAAAAATTAAAAAATTAAAAAATAAGAGATTTATCTTAATTATTTGGATTTTCCACCTCTAAATTAATTTATTTTTCCCCAAAATCATTAAAAAATTAAAAAATTAAGAGATTTCTCTTGATTATTTGGATTTTTCCAAATAAATTAATATATTTTTCCTCCCCCACCGGGATTAAAGGGGGGTCCGGCCCGGAATTCCAGGAAAATCCGGGATTTTTCGGGAAAATTGGGAAAAATCCGAATATTTGGGGCAAATCCTTGGGAATTCCGGCGGGTTTCCCGAATTTTTCGGACCCAAAATCCCCAAAAAACCCGACCCTGAGGTGGAGGAAATGAAGGATTTTGGGGTTTTTCCTTTTTTTGGGGTTTTTATCCCGATTTTGGGAAGGGAAGGGCGGCCAAGGAGGGAAAGGAGGGAAAAAATGGGAGAAATGAGCCGGAAATGATCAAAAATGAATCAAAAATGGTAAAAAAATGAACCCGAAAATGACAAAAAATTAACCCGAAAGTGACAAAAAATGAACCAAAAAATGGCAAAAAAATGAATCCAAAAATAACAAAAAAATTAATCAAAAATCACAAAAAATGAATCGAAAAAGGAAAAAATATTAATCCAAAAAAATGACAAAAAATGAATGAAAAAATGACAAAAATGAACCCAAAAAATGACAAAAAATGAATCAAAAAATGATAAAAAATGAACCCGAAAATGATAAAAAATGAACCCGAAAATGACAAATATTAATCCAAAAATGACAAAAAAAGAACGAAAAATTATAAAAAATAAACCCGAAAATGACAAAAAACAACAAAGCAAAAAATGACAAAAATTAATCTAAAAATGGCAAAAATTAATCCAAAATGAAAAAAATAAACCCAAAAATGATAAAAAATGAAGCAAAAAATGACAAAAATGAATCAAAAAAATGACCAAAAAAAGAATGAAAAATGATAAAAAACAAACCCGAAAATGACAGAAAATGAATCAAAAAACGACAAAAAATGAATCAAAAAATGACAAAAAAAAGAATGAAAAACAACAAAAATTGATCCAAAAATGGCAAAAAATGAATGAAAAATGACAAAAGAATGAACCCGAAAATGACAAAAAATGATCCCAAAACTGATCCCAAAAAATAAACCCAGAACCGATTACAACTCAGCCCCAAAGTGCCCCAAATTCAGTCGGAACGGATCCAGAAGCGGGGACATTTCACCCCAAAAGTGAGAAAATTTCACCCGATTTCCCCCAAAATTGAACCCCCGAAGTGACGGAAAACGAAATCAGAATCAGCAAAAACGGCCCCAAAAATCGATTTAAAATTTCAGCCCAAAGTGGCCAAAAGTGAAGAGAAAAATGATAAAAATTCACCCAAAATTGCCCCAAAAAATGGATCCAGAAATCACCAAAAATGTGATTTTTTGGTGTTAATTTCTCGGGTTTTTTCTGTTTTTTCTGCTCCCAATCCTGGGGAAAAAAAAATCCTGGGATTTGGGACTCACAACAATTCCTTATTTTATTTTATTTTATTTTATTTTATTTTATTTTATTTTATTTTAATTTAATTTAATTTAATTTAATTTAATTTAATTTAATTTTTATCTTATTTTACCTTATTTTACCTTATTTTATTTTATATTTTATCTTATTTTATATTTTATTTTATTTTATATTTATTTTATTTTTTACTTTATTTTATTTTATTTTATATTTTTATTTTTTATTTTATTTTATCTTATTTTATTTTAATTTTTATTTTATTTTATTTTATTTTAATTTTTAGGATTCTGAGCCTTTTTTGTTTCCCAAACCCCGAATCCCAAATTTTTTTTCTTGGGAAAAATCCCGATAAATTCGGAATTTTTTTCTCCACCCGAGCTCCTAAAAATGAGGAAAAATCTGAAAAACCCAAATCCCTGAAATTCCGCCCCAAAAAAAATACGAAAATCCGGGAAAATCCTTGGGATCAGCACCCGGGATTTTCCCAAAAATTCCAAAAAAATTCCCAAAATTTCGCTTTTTCCACCAAAAAAAAAACCCCAAAAGGGAGGGGGCGGGGCCGGAGCGTTCCGACCCCAAATCCACCGGGAGAGAATTTTTTGGGGGAAAAATGGAATTTTTTGTGGAGGAAAAATGGAATTTTTGGGAGAAAAAAATGGAATTTTTGGGGGAAAAAATGGAACTTTTGGGATCCCTAGGAAAAATTCTGGGAGCAAAAAATAATAAAATAAAAAAACCCCAAACCCCAGAGGGTCATTTTGGGTCAATTGGAGGATTTTTGGGTTTTTTGGGGGGGAAGTTTTGGGGTTGAATTTGGGATTTCGGGTCTTGTTTTGGGGAAGATTTTGGGGATTTCGGGGGTTTGATTTTGGGATTTTTGGGGAAGATTTGGGGTTTATTTTGGATTTTTTTGGGTGTATTTTGGGGTTTATTTTGGGGGTTTTTTTGGGGGGGTTTTCTGGGGATTTATTTGGGTTTTTTGGGGTTTATTTGGGTTTGTTTGCGTTTGTTGGGGTTTATTTGGGGTTAATTTTGGGGTTTAATTGGGGATTTTGTGTTTGATTTTGGGGTTACTGGGGTTGATCTGGGGTTGATTTGGGGTTGATTTGGGGGTTTTGGGGGGGTTTATTTTGGGTTAATTTGGGTTGTTTTGGGGATTTTGTGTTGATTTTGGGGTTTATTTGGGGTTTATTTTGTTTTTGGGGGGGGTTTATTTGGGGGTTTTGTGTTGATTTTGGGATTTTTGGGGTTGATTTGGGGTTGATTTGGGGATTTTGTGTTGATTTTGGGGTTTTGGGGTTGATTTGGGGTTTATTTTGGGGTTTGGGTGTTGATTTGGGGGTTTATTTGGGGATTTTGGGTTGATTTTGGCATTATTGGGGTTTTGTGTTGATTTTGGGTTTTTTTGAGGGTTTATATTGGGTTGGCTTTGGGTGGATTGAGTGCTTTTGTGTTGATTTTGGCTTTTTGGGGTTTATTTGGGGTTTATTTTGGGTTGATTTGGGGATTTTGTGTTGATTTTGGGTTCATTGGGGTTTATATTGGGTTGGTTTGGGGTTGGTTTGGTGGTTTTGGGTTGATTTCGGCTTTTTTCAGTTTATTTGGGGTTTGATTTGGGTTTGATTTGGGTTGATTTAAGGATTTTGTGTTGATTTTGGCTTTTTGGGGTTAATTTGGGGTTAACTTGGGGTTTATTTTGGGTTATTTTGGGGGTTTGGGGGGTTTATTTTGGGTTTTTTTGAGTTTATTTGGGGATTTTGTGTTGATTTGGGCTTTTTTGGGTTTATTTGAGGGTTTATTTGGGGTTTATTTTGCGGTTTTTGGGGTTGATTTGGGCTTTTTTGGGTTTATTTGGGGTTGATTTTGGGTTTATTTTGTTTTTTTGGGGGGTTTCTTTGGGGGATTTTGTGTTGCTTTTGGCATTATTGGGGTTTATTTGGGGTTAATTTGGGTTTTTTGGGGTTTCTTTGGGGATTTTGTGTTGATTTTGGCTTTTTGGGGTTTATTTGAGGGTTTATTTTGGGTTTATTTTGGGATTTTTTTGGGTTTCTTTGGGGATTTTGTGCCGATTTCGCCCTTTTTTTGGGGTTTATTTCCTGTTCATTTCGGGATTTCGGGATGGATTTTTTGGGAATTCCTTTGGGATTTCCGGGCTCCTCCCGCCCCGGTTTTTTGGGAAATCCCGAGGATTCCGAGGATTTCCGAGGATTTTCTCCCCCCAGGTCCCGACAAATCGCGACCAAATGAAATCTTTTCCTCCTCAATTCCAGAAACCCGAACGTTCCTCTCCTTTTCCCACCAATTCCCGCATTTTTCCCCAAAATTTCCCCAAATTCCCGGATGGAAAATTCTATTTAAAGGTGAAAAAAAAAACCCCCAAAAACCCCCAAAAATAAAACCCCAAACCCCGAATGATTGAAATCCTTCCCGCGCCCCCCAAAATCGGAATTTTTTGGGATCCCCAAAATCCGGGAGGGAAAATTGGGATTGGCCTCAAAAATTGAAAAAAATCCTAAATAAAAAAAAAGAAAAGGAAAAAAGGGAATATTCGGGCCTGGGAGAAATAGAGAAATCAATCGGAAATGGATCTGAAATATAAAAATTGAGTAAATATTGAATAGATATGGAATAGATATGGAATAGGTATTGAATAAATATTAAAGAAATACTAAATAGATCTTAAATCCTAAAGAAATCTTAAATGAGTCTTAAGTAATTGTTAAATAGATATTAAAGGAGTATTAAATCAATCTTAAATAGATATTGAAGAAATATTAAATATAAAAATGAAGGAAATCTTAAATAGATCTTAAAGTAATCTTAAAGAAATATTAAAGAAATAATAAATAGATATTAAATAGATATTAAGGAAATATTAAATAGACAATAAATATATATTAAAGAAATATTAAAGAGATATGAAATATTAAAGAAATATTAAAGAAATAGTAAAGAAATATTAGAGATATTAAAGAAATAATGAATAGATATTAAATAGATGTTAAATAGATATTAAATAGATATTAAGGAAATATTAAATAGATAATAAATAAATATTAAATAAGTATTAAATAAATATTAAATAGATATGAAATATTAAAGACATACTAAAGAAGTATTAAAGAAATATTAAATAGATATAAAATATTAAAGAAATATTAAAGAAATCCTAAATAAATATTAAATAGATATTAAATAGATGTGAAAGACTGAACCTCCATTAACTCTGTCACGGCCCGGCATCGAACCCGCAATAAAGAGAAATTGAATTAAAATTATTTAATTAAATTTAAACAAATGAAATAAAATATCTCGCCACCCTCCCCAGCGCTTCGCCGCCTCCAAAATTCCCTTTTTTTTCCCCTTTTTTCCGCCTCTCCCCCCGGATTTTTGAAACCGAAACTCGCAAAAAAAAAAAAAAAATCTGGATTTTAAAGGCTTTTTTTGGGGCCTTTTTTTCCCCCTCCCCTGGGGGCGGAATTAAGGAAAAAATAAAAAAAGAGAGAGACAGAGAGAAAAAAAAAATTAAATTCAATAAAATGGAAATCGAGTCGGAAATTAAAGGAAAAAAAAAAATCTATTCAATGAAAACATTAAATAAACTCACAATAATCAACAAACGCATTGAATTAAAAGAGATTCATTCAATTAAATTCACCGGGGAAAAGGTCTCGAGCGGGAAGAGATTCAATTAAAAAATAAAAAATCGGACGACGAAATAATAATAATAATTAAAAAAAAGAGAAACAGACGAAAGAATAAAAACCGAACCAATGAAATATAATTCCACGGAAGCCGAATAAATAAAATACACTCGATTAACGACGACAGCGACGACAACAAAAAATATTAAATACAGCGTGTCCGACAGAAGTTAAATTAACGGAGCCCCAAATTCAATAAAATCCCGGTTTTAACGCTCCCAAAATTCAATAAAATTCAGATTTTAACCCTTTCACATCAACCCCCAAAATTAAATAAAATCTCGATTTTTACGCTCCCAAAATCCAGTCAAATCCCGATTTTAATGCTCCAAAATTAAATAAAATCCCGATTTTAACTCTCTCAATTCGACCCCCAAAATTCAATAAAATCCCGATTTTAACCCTCTCACTTCGACCCCCAAAATTCAATAAAAATCCCGATTTTAACCCTCTCACTTCGACCCCAAAATTAAATAAAATCCCGATTTTAACCCTCTCAATTCGACCCCAAATATCAATAAAATCCCGATTTTTACGCTTTCGAATTCAATAAAATTCAGATTTTTATGCTCTCAATTCGACCCCCAAAATTAAATAAAATTCCGATTTTTAACCCTCTCACTTCGACCCCCAAATTAAATAAAATCCCAATTCTTACGCTCCAAAATGAAACAAAATTCCGATTTTCAAGCTCTCACTTCGACCCCCAAATTAAATAACATTCCGATTTTTACGCCCCAAAATGAAATAAAATCCCGATTTTTACGCTCCCAAATTTAAATAAAATTCCGATTTTAACCCTCTCACTTCGACCCCAAATATCAATAAAATCCCAATTTTAACTCTCCAAAATTCAATAAAATCCCGATTTTTATGCTCTCACTTCGACCCCCAAATTTAAATAAAATTCAGATTTATACGCTCCCAAATTCAATAAAAATCCCGATTTGAACCCTCTCATTTCGACACCAAAATTCAATAAAATCCCGATTTTTACGCTCCCAAATTTAAATAAAATTCCGATTTTAACCCTCTCATTTCGACCCCAAAATTTAAATAAAATTCCGATTTTTACGCTCTCACTTCCACCCCCAAAATTAAATAAAATCCCGATTTTAACGCTCCCAAAATTCAGTAAAAATCCCGATTTTAACCCTGTCAATTCGACCCCCAAAATTAAATAAAATTCAGATTTTTACGCTCTCACTTCGACCCCAAAATCCAATAAAATCCCGATTTTTACGCTCCCAAAATCCAACAAAATCCCGATTTTCACCCTCTCCCTTCACCCCCCTCGCGTTCATTTCCTCCCCTTCCCATCTTTCCCTTTTCCCTCTTTTTTTTCCCCAATTTTTTGCTTTTTTTTTCCCCTTTTTTTTCCCCCTGGAAAAGGCTGACAAAAGGTGCACAAAGAGATTTTTTGGGTGATTTTTTGGTGTTTTTTTGTCCTCCGGGCAAAACGACGACGATGGAGGAGGAGGAGGAGGAGGAGGAAAAAAAAAATTAATTAATTAAAAAAAAAAAAAAAAAGCGATTTATTTCCAAGGCAATCTTACAAGGCGGACACACCACGAGCTCAGCACAACTCCGATAAAATTAAAACTCCGATTTAAAATTAAAAAAAAAAAAAAAATAAAATAATAAAATAATAATAAAATAAACCCGGAAAGTCCAAACTCCGCAAAAAAAAAAGAAAACCAAAAAAAATCGCTTTTTTTTTTTTCCTCTTTTTTACACTGAGATCGCCCCCAAAATCCGATTTTTTTGGGGGGGAAAAAATTCCGCTTTCCCCCCCCCCCCCCAACCAAAACCCCGAGGGAGGAAAATTCCCCAAAATTCCCCGAATTCCCCCCAAAATTCAAAATTAAACCCCGCGGGGCAGCGGCTCCGATCCCTCCCCGGTGAATTCCTCCCCCAAAATCCCGATTTTTCCACCCAAAAAAAAGCCCAAAAAACCGGGAGAAGGCGGAGCCGCCTCCGCCCGAGGCCTTTTTGGGGGTTTTTGTTCCTTTTTTTGGGGTTTTTCACCCATTTTTTAATTTTTTTCCGCACGCCGGGGAATGTCCGAGAGGGAGCAATAACGGGGAAAAAAGGAGGAAAAATGGGAATTTCCGCCTCTCGCCGCGCTCCGAGCTCGATAATCCAGTTTTTTGGGTTTTTTTCCTCCATAATCCAGTTTTTTGGGGTTTTTTCCTCCATAATCCAGTTTTTTGGGGTTTTTTTCCTCCATATTCCAGTTTTTTTGGGGATTTTTCCTCAATAATCCATTTTGGGGGGGGGGGTTTCCTCCATAATCCAGTTTTTTTGGAGTTTTTTCCTCTCAATATTCCAGTTTTTTGGGGGTTTTTTTTCCCTCCATAATCCAGTTTTTTCGGGTTTTTTTTTCCTCAATATTCCATTTTTTGGGGGTTTTTTTCCTCCATAATCCAGTTTTTTGGGGTTTTTTTGGGTTTTTTTTTTCCTCCATATTCCAGGTTTTTTGGGTTTTTTTTCCTCCATAATCCAGTTTTTTGGAGGTGGTTTTTTTTTTCCTTTTTTCCTCCTCTGCGAAGCAGCCGATCCCCAAAATCCTGGGAAATTTGGGGTTTTTTTAACCGGAAAGGGATGAAAAAAATTCCTCAAATCCACGCTGGCGTCTCCACGGTCTGAAGGTCGGGATTTTTATCCCCAGAATCCTGGAAATTCGGGGTTTTTTGGGCTTTTTTTGGCCGGAAAGGGGTGAAAAAAAATTCCTCAAATCCGCGCTGGCATCTCCACGGTTTGGGGTTCGGGATTTTTGTATTTTCTGTATTTTTGGGGTCTTTTTTTTTCCGTATTTTCTGTATTTTTGGGGTTTTTTTTTCCAGGCAAATCCTCTTTAAATAACCCAGCAGCGGCCCGAGGATAAAACATTGAATTTTTCACGCTCGGTTCGAAGCTCAAATCCTTTTGTGGAGGGAGGCGGGGGGAACGGTTTGTGTACTTTATTTTATTTTAATTTATTTTATTTTACTTTAATTTTTTTTAATTTTTTTTGTTTGTTTTTGTGTGGTTTTTTGGGGGCTTTTTTGGTGTTTTTTTTTTCTTTTTTTTTTTTTTTTCCGACGATAAATTTATTTAAATAACTCCACAGCGTCCCAGCGGCACCAAGAGAAAAATCTTGAATTTTAACCTCAAATCCTCGCCGGCCTCTCCAAGGCTTTTTGAGGTCGGAATTGTCATTTTTATTTTATTTTATTTTGTATTTATTTTGCTTTTTTTTCCCCGAAAGGATAATTCTCATTTAAATAAACCCGAACTCCGCAGCGTCCCAGCGGCACCAGGAGAAAAATCTTGAATTTTAACTTCAAATCCTCGATATTTTATTTTTTTTTCCCCTTTTTTATTTTTTAAAATACATTTTTAAAGGAGAATTCTCTTGAAATCAGCCCGCGCTCCGCAGCGTCCCCAGGAGAAACAAAACAGCGAATCCCGAACTTGGCGTTTTGTGGCTTATTTTGCTTTTTTCTCTTTTTTCTTCTTTTTTTTTTTTTATGGTTTATTTCGCCTCTTTTTCGCCGCTTGTTTTGTATTATTTTCGCTTTTTTCGGGGGTTTCTTTCCGCTTTTTTCGGGTTTTTTTCGCTTTTTTTTTTTTTTTTGTATTATTTTCCCTTTTTTCGCGGGTTTTTTTCCCGCTTTTCTCGGGGTTTTTTTTCCGCTTTTTTCCCGGTGTTTTTTTCCACTTTTTTTTTTCGTGGTTTTTTTTTCCCGCGGTTTTTTTTCCCACTTTTTTTCGGGTTTTTTTTTTTCCCCGCTTTTTCGGGTTTTTTCCCGCCTTTTTCGGGGTTTTTTTTCCGCTTTTTTTCGTGTGGATTTTTTTTTTCCACTTCTTTTCGTGGTTTCTCTTTTTTTTTCGCTTTTTTTCCGGTTTTTTCCCACTTTTTTTTTCGTGGTTTTTTTTTACGCTTTTTTTGTGGGGTTTTTTTTCGCCTTTTTCCGTTTTTTGTTTTTTTTTTCCACTTTCATTCGTGTTTTTTTTTTCGCTTTTTTCCGGTTTTTTTTTTTTCGCTTTTTCCGTTTTTTTTTTTTTTCGCTTTTTCCGGTTTTTTTCCCTCATTTTTCGTGGGGTTTTTTCCCGCTTTTTTCGTGCTTTTTTCCACTATTTTTTGTGTGGTTTTTTCGCTTTTTTCCCGGGGTGTTTTTTTTTTTTTTGCCTTTTTCGTATTTTTTTTTTCGCTCTTTTTCATGTTTTTCCCCCTTTTCTTCGCTTTTTTTCCACTTTTAATTTTTTTTTTTCATTTTCCCTTTATTTTTTCCTCGGGATTCCCCGCCTCCCCCGAGCCGCTCAGGTGCTGTGCAGGTGGGCGGCCTTGCCCTTGCTGACCACCTTCTTCTCCTTGACGCGGCGGTTCTGGAACCAGATGGTGACCTGGCGCTCGGACAGCGCCGTGGCCGCCGAGATGCGGCGCCGCTTCTCCTTGGTGATGAACCGCGAGGCGGCGAATTCCTTCTCCAGCTCCTTCAGCTGCGCCTTCGAGTACGGGACGCGCTTCTTGCGGCCGCGGCGGAACGGGCTGGGCTCGGGCGGCAGCGGCACCACGTCTGGGGAGCGGGGAAATGGGGTTAGAATGAGAGAAAATGGGGTTAGAACGGGGGAAAATGGGGTTAGAACCGGGGAAAATGGGATAAAGTGAGAGAAAATGGGGTTAGAGTGAGAGAAAATGGGGTTAGAGTGAGAGAAAATGGGGTTACAGTGAGAGAAAATGGGGTTAGAACCGGGGGAAATGCTTCTTGCGGCCGCGGCGGAACGGGCTGGGCTCGGGCGGCAGCGGCACCACGTCTGGGGAGCGGGAATCGGGGTTAGAACGGGGGAAATTGGGGTTAGAGTGAGAGAAAATGGGGTTAGAGGGAGAGAAAATGGGGTTACAGTGGGGGAAATGGGGTTAGAACCGGGGGAAATGTTCTTGCGGCCGCGGCGGAACGGGCTGGGCTCGGGCGGCAGCGGCACCACGTCTGGGGAGCGGAATTGGGGTTAGAATGAGAGAAAATGGGGTTAGAACGGGGGAAATTGGGGTTAGAACCGGGGAAAATGGGGTTAGAGTGAGAGAAAATGGGGTTACAGTGAGAGAAAATGGGGTTAGAACCGGGGAAAATGGGGTTAAAGGGAGAGAAAATGGGGTTAGAACCGGGGGAAATGGGGTTAAAGGGAGAGAAAATGGGGTTAGAAACCGGGGGAAATGGGGTAAAGTGAGGAGAAAATGGGGTTAGAACCGGGGGAAATGTTCTTGCGGCCGCGGTGGAACGGGCTGGGCTCGGGAGGCAGCGGCACCACGTCTGGGGAGCGGGAATTTGGGTTAGAATGAGAGAAAATGGGGTTTAGAACGGGGGAAATTGGGGTTAGAACCGGGGGAAATGGGGTTAGAGTGAGAGAAAATGGGGTTAGAGGGGGAAATGTTCTTGCGGCCGCGGCGGAACGGGCTGGGCTCGAGCGGCAGCAGGACCACGTCTGGGGAGCGGGAATTGGGGTTAGAATGGGGAAAAAATGGGATAAAGTGAGAGAAAATGGGGTTAGAGTGAGAGAAAATGGGGTTAGAACTGGGGAAAATGGGGTTAAAGGGAGAGAAAATGGGGTTAGAATGAGAGAAAATGGGGTTAGAACAGGGGAAAATGGGGTTACAGTGAGAGAAAATGGGGTCAGAGGGAGAAATGCTCGGGACGCGCTTCTTGCGGCCCCGGCGGAACGGGCTGGGCTCGGGAGGCAAGGGCACCACGGCTGGGGAAGCAGGAATTGGGGTTAGAATGGGGAAAATGGGGGGGAAATGGGGTTAGAGTGAGAGAAAATGGGGTAAAGTGAGGAAAAAATGGGGTTAGAGTGGGGGAAAATGGGGTTAGAACAGGGGAAAATGGGGTTACAGTGAGAGAAAATGGGGTTACAGTGGGGGGAAATGTTCTTGCGGCCCCGGCGGAACGGGCTGGGCTCGGGCGGCAGCGGCACCACGGCTGGGAAACTGGGAATCGGGGTTAGAACCGGGGGAAATGGGGTCAGAGTGAGAGAAAATGGGGTAAAGTGAGAGAAAACGGGGTAAAGTGAGAGAAATGGGGTTACAGCAGGGGAAAATGCGGTAAAATGAGGAAAAAATGGGGTTAGAGTGAGATAAAATGGGGTAAAGTGAGGGAAAATGGGGTTAGAGTGGGGGGAAATGGGGTTACAGTGAGAGAAAATGGGGTAAAGTGAGGAAAAAAAGGAGTTAGAGTGAGAGAAAATGGGGTTAGAGAGGGGAAAACGAGGTTAGAATGGGAGGAAATGAGGTTCCAGTGAGAGAAAATGGGGTTAGAACAGGGGAAATGGGGTTCGAGAGGGAAATGGGGTTCGAGAGGGAAATGTTCTTGCGGCCCCGGTGGAACAGGCTGGGCTCGGGTGGCACCGGCACCACGGCTGGGGAAGCGGGAATCGGGGTTAGAACCGGGGGAAATGGGGTCAGAGTGGGGGAAAATGGGGAGAAATGGGGTTAGAGTGAGAGAAGATGGGGTCAGAATGGGGAAATGGGGTTAGAACGGGGAGAGATGGGATAAAGTGAGGAAAAAATGGGGTTAGAGTGAGAGAAAATGGGTTAGAACGGAGGAAATGGGGTTACAGCAGGGGAAAATGTGGTAAAGTGAGAAAAAAATGGGGTTAGAGTGACAGAAAGTGGGGTTAGAGTGGGGGGAAATGGGGTTAGAGCAGGGGAAAATGGGGGGGGAAATACGGTTACAGTGAAATAAAATGGGGTTAGAAGGGGAGAAAATGGGGTCACAGCAGGGGAAAATGGGGTAAGGTGAGAAAAAATGGGCTTAGAGTGAGAGAAAATGGGGTTACAGCAGGGGAAAATGGGGTAAAGTGAGAGAAAATGGGGTTAGAGGGGGGAAATGTTCTTGCGGCCCCGGCGGAAAGGCTGGGCTCGGGCTGCAGGGACACCGGGTCTGGGGAACGGGGAATTGGGGGTAGAACGGGGGGAATGGGGTAAAGTGAAAAAAAATGGGGTTAGAGTGAGAGAAAATGGGGTAAGGTGAGAAAAAATGGGGTTAGAGGGGGAAATGTTCAGGGGGAAATGCTTCTTGCGGCTCACCCGGCGGGAACGAGCCGGGCTCGGGCGGCAGCGGCACCACGGCTGGGGAACGGGAATTGGGGTTAGAACGGGGGAAATGGGGTCAGAGTGGAAAAAAATGGGGTAAAGTGAGGGAAAAATGGGGTTAGAGTGGGGGGAAATGGGGTAAAGTAAGAGAAAATGGGGTCAGAGGGAGAAAAAATGGTGTTAGAGAGAGGAGAACGAGGTTAAAATGGGGGGAAATGGGGTTACAGTGGGAGAAAATGCGGTTAGAACCGGGGGAAAATGGAGTTGAGGGGGGAAATGGGGTAAAGTAAGAGAAAATGGGGTAAAGTGGGAGAAAATGGGGTTAGAACAGGGGAAAATGGGGTTAGAGGGGAGAAATGCTCAGGACGCGCTTCTTGCGGCCCCGGCGGAACGGGCCGGGCTGGGGCTGCAGCGGCACCACGGCTGGGAAACCGGGAATCGGGGTCAGAGTGAGAGAAAATGGGTTAGAATGGGGGGAAATGGGGTAAAATGAGGATAAATGGGGTCAGAGTGAGAGAAAATGGGGTTAGAATGGGGGGAAATGGGGTAAAATGAGGACAAATGGGGTCAGAGTGAGAGAAAATGGGTTAGAATGGGGGGAAATGGGGTTCCATCGGGGAAAACTGGAATTAGAATGGGGAAAACGGGCTTAGAACGGCGGGAAATGGGGTCGGAGTGAGAGAAAATGGGGTTGAGGGGGGAAAAAGGGGGAAAAGGGGAAAAAGGGGAAAAAAAGGGAAAAAGGGGGAAAAGGGGGAAAAAGGGAAAAGGGGGGAAAAGGGGGAAAAAGGGAAAAGGGGAGCTGCCCCTCTCCCGCTGATGGCAGCGCAAACCCCGCGGGGATCATTCCCCGCTCCCCTTGGCCGCGGATGAAGGAGCAGCGCCCGCCCCGAGCGGCAGCCAAGGCGCCCCGAACCGCACATTTGTTTTGGGGCCACATTTCCAGTTTTTCCCCTTTTTTTTTTTCCCTTTCTCCTTTTTCCCGCGGCAGAAAATCCGGGACGAGTAAAAAACCCCAAAAAACCCGCCCGGAGGAGCCGCTGAAACCCCAAAAATCCCCTCAGAGGAAGCAAAATAATCCGAATTTCCTCTCTTTTCCCCTCCTCCCCTGCAGCTTTTCGGGCGCGCTGGGGAAGAGGAAACGCTCCGGATCGGGGAGTGGGATCCGGGGCCATCCCCCGGAATTTTGGGAGCTCTCGCTGGGTTTTTGGGGGGCCCTGAGCCCGAAATGCGGTGCCCCAAAGGGGCTGGAAGGCGGAGGCGAGCGGCGGCCCTAATTAGGGCCCAGGCGTTAATTGGGGGAGGGGTTTTTTTGGGGGAAGCTTCATTTTTGGGGTCGCGGAGCGGATTTCAAAACGCGGCGCCGAGGCCGAAATGGCGAAAATTTCCGGAAAAGCCGAGTTTGGCTCCCGAGGAAGGGAAAATAAAGAGGGAAAAGGGGGAAAAAAGGGGAAAAAAGAGGGATAAAAGGAGGGAAAAAAGGGGAAAAAGGGGGGGAAAAGGAGGAAAAAAGGGGAAAAAGAGGGGAAAAAAGGGTGAAAAGGGGGAAAAAGAGGGGGAAAAAGGGTGAAAAGGGGGAAAAAGAGGGGAAAAAAAGGGTGAAAAGGGGGAAAAAGAGGGGGAAAAGGGTGAAAAAGGGGAAAAAAGAGGGGAAAAAAGGGTGAAAAGGGGGAAAAAGAGGGGAAAAAAGGGTGAAAAGGGGGAAAATGGAGGAAAAATGGGGAAAAAGGAGGAAAAAAGGGGGAAAAAAGGGGGGGAGGGGGAAGGGATGTGTTTATGAACCCCAGAATAACGCGACCCCTTCGCTTCTCCCCACCCCGGCCCATTAAAAATAAAATAAAAGAAAAAAAATTCCGATTTATTTGGGGTTTTCGGAGGAGCGGCTCCCGGGGTTTTGTGGTTTCCAAGCTGCTCCAGAGGGGGAATTTTGGGGCCTTTTCGGGCTCTTCCCACCCCTCCTGTCCTCCTCCTCCCCCCCTGAACTTGTCACTTGACACCTCTGCCCTTAATTGCGCTAATTGGGAGCTGATTGAGGTCCCAGCCGCGGCCGTCCCCAGCGCTCAGAGCTGTCCCGAGGTAATTTTGGGAATTATTTTCATTTTTCCCTCTTTTTTTTTTTTTTGGAGCTCTTGGCCCGCGCGGGAAGCGCGGAGCCGCTCCCGAGGTGAGGCAGGAGCGAGGAGAGGGGGAAAAAGGGGAAAAAATCGGGAATAAAGGGGGTTTGGATCGGGGATTGCTGCAGGAAAAAAGGGAAAAATCAGGAATTATCCTGGGGTTTGGAGCCAGGGAAAAGGGCAGGATATGGGAATTGTCCCGGGGTTTGGAGCAGGAGAAAAGGGCAGGATTTGGGAATTATCCTGGGGTTTGGAGCAGGAGAAAAGGGCAGGATTTGGGAATTATCCTGGGGTTTGGAGCAGGAGAAAAGGGCAGGATTTGGGAATTGTCCCGGGGTTTGGAGCAGGAGAAAAGGGCAGGATTTGGGAATTATCCTGGGGTTTGGAGCAGGAGAAAAGGGCAGGATCTGGGAAGTATCCCGGGTTTAGATCGGGGAAAAGGGCAGGATCTGGAAGTATCCCGGGGTTTGGAGCAGGAGAAAAGAGCAGAATTTGGGAATTGTCCCGGGCTTTGGATCGGGGATCGCTGCAGGAGCAAAGGGCAGGATTTGGGAATTATCCCGGGCTTTGGATCGGGGATCGCTGCAGGAATAAAGGGCAGGATTTGGGAATTATCCCGGCTTTGGAGCAGGAGCAAAGGGCAGGATTTGGGAATTGTCCCGGGTTTGGGGCCGCGGTTGCCGCGCCCCGCCGAGCGTGCCCGTGCACATTGCCCGCTCCCGAGCATTCCTGAGCCGCGCTTCCCTCTAATTAACCCAGCCCGGAGCTCACGCGGCCCCGCACGGGCGCCTGGAATACACGGAACGGGCGGGGAGGGACGGAACAGCCCCGGAGAGACACCGGGAATCCAAAAACACAGCCGGGGAGACACCGGGAATCCAAAAACACAGCCGGGGAGACACCGGGAATCCAAAAACACAGCCGGGGAGACACCGGGAATCAAAAACACAGCCGGGGAGACACCGGGAATCCAAAAACACAGCCGGGGAGACACCGGGAATCCAAAAACACAGCCGGGGAGACACCGGGAATCAAAAACACAGCCGGGGAGACACCGGGAATCAAAAACCACAGCCGGGGAGACACCGGGAATCAAAAACACAGCCGGGCTCAGGGAGAGAGGGGGTAAAAAATACCCGGGTGCAGGGAAGAGAGAAAGGTGCCCTGGGATATATGGGATAAATGTGGATATACCCGGAGAGATGGAATAAATACAGCCGGGTTTATGGGAGAGAGGAATAAAAAATATCCGGGTGCAGGGAAGAGAGAAAGGTGCCCTGGGATATATGGGATAAATGTGGGATATACCCGGATAAATGGAATAAATGTGCCCTGGGATATGGGATAAATGTGGGATATACCCGGAGAGATGGAATAAAGGCGCCCTGGGATATGGGATACATGGAATAATATATCCGGATTTATGAAATAAATGTGGAATATACCCGGATAAATGGAATAAATGTGGGATATACCTGGATAGATGGAATAAATGTGCCCTGGGATATGGGATAAATGTGGGATATACCCGGAGAGATGGAATAAAAATACTCTGATATATGGAATACATGGAATAAATATATCCGGATTTATGGGATAAATATGGAATATACCCGGATAAATGGAATAAAGGTGCCCTGGTATGTGGAATAAATGTGGAATATACCCGGAGAGATGGAATAAATACAGCCGGATTTATGGGATAGAGCGAGTAAAAATACCCGGATAAATGGAATAAAGGTGCCCTGGTATATGGAATAGATGGAATAAATATATCCGGATTTATGGGATACATGGAATAAATACGGTATATGGAATGTGTACGGAATATTTTTGGAATATTTATGGAATATATATGGAATATTTTTTGAATATATGTGGAAGGTTTTTTTGGAATATATAGGGAATATTTTGGGAATATTTTGGGGAATATTTTGGGAATATACAGGGAATATACAGGGAATATATAGGGAATATATGTGGGATAGATGGGATAAATGGGCTAAATGGAATAGAAGGGGTACGAGGGCTAAATCCAGAGAATATGGAATAGATGGAATAAATGCATCTGGCTCTGTGGGATGTATGGAACACGCGGGGCAGATGGAATACATGGGATGGATGGGATAAAGGGGATAAATACATCCAGACCTATGGGAGAGACCCGGATGTACGGAATAGGTGGGATAAACGGGATAAATGTAAGGAATAGATGGGATTAATGTATGGAATAGGTGAGATAAATGTACGGAATAGGTGGGATAAATGGGATAAACGTATGGAATAGGTGGGATAAATGTATGGAATAGGTGAGATAAATGTACGGAATAGGTGGGATAAATGGATCTGGATATAGGGGATATATGGGATGTGGCTGGATATACGGGATAGATCCGGATAGATGGGATAGACGGGAAATGCGGGATAAATCGGACAGATGGGATGGATAATCGGGATGGACGGAGTAGACGGGATAGACAATCAGGATAGATGCGATAATCGGGATAGACGGGATGGATTCGGGGTACGTGGAAGGCGTGGAGTGTGTGGGACAGACGGGAAGGGTGGGAGAGGTGGGATAAACGGGACACGCGGGAAAAAGCCACGGGAACAAACCCCGCCGGCCAGAGCCGCGCTGCCGCGGGAACGGGGGGAGCCCCCAACCTGTGCAACCCCAATTCCTCACCTGGGGACCCCCAACCTGTGCAACCCCAATCCCTGCCTGGGGACCCCCAACCTGTGCAACCCCAATTCCTGCCTGGGGACCCCGAACCTGTGCAACCCCAATTCCTCACCTGGGGACCCCCAACCTCTGCAACCCCAATCCCTGCCTGGGGACCCCGAACCTGTGCAACCCCAATTCCTCACCTGGGGACCCCCAACCTGTGCAACCCCAATTCCTCACCTGGGGACCCCCAACCTCTGCAACCCCAATTCCTCACCTGGGGACCCCGAACCTGTGCAACCCCAATCCCTGCCTGGGGACCCCCAACCTGTGCAACCCCAATTCCTGCCTGGGGACCCTCGAACCTGCTCAGCCCCGACCCCCTACCTGGGATCCCCGAATCTGTTCAACCCCAATCCCTGCCTGGGGACCCCCAACCTGTGCAACCCCAATTCCTGCCTAGGGACCCCCAACCTGCTCAGCCCCGATCCCTCACCTGAGAACCCCGAGTCTTGTTCAACCCCAATCCCTGCCTGAGAAACCCCAACCTGTTCAACCCCAATTCCTGTCTGGGATCCCCCAAACTGCCCAGCCCCAAACCCCACCTGGAGACCCCCGAACCTGCTCAGCCGCAATCCCTGTCTGAGAACCCCGAGTCTGTTCAACCCCAATCCCCACCTGGGGACCCCGAGTCTGTTCAACCTCAATCCCTGCCTGAGAACCCCCAAACTGCTCAGCCCAAATCCCCACCTGAGATCCCCCAACCTGTTCAACCCCAATCCCCACCTGGAGACCCCCGAACCTGCTCAGCCCCGACCCCCTACCTGGGGACCCCGAGTCTTGTTCAACCCCAATCCTCACCTGGGGACCCCCAAACTGTTCAACCCCAATCCTCACCTGAGACCCCCGAACCTGCTCAGCCCCAATCCCCACCTGAGAACCCCCGAACCTTCTCAGCCCCGACCCCCTACCTGGGAACGGCGACTTCCAGAGGTGCGCGGACTGCGATTGCTCCTTGGAGCAGTAAACCTGCCCGTCCCAGGCGTTGGGCAGCGCCCAGGGCTGGTATCCTTCCATGGGAAGCAAAGCCTCGTGCCGCGGCTCCGGGTGCGCGCCCAGCGCCGGCACCACCGACACGTCCAAGTACCCGGGCACGGCCTGGTGGTACGAGCCGGGAAATCCCGGGTAAAAGGCGAACTCCTTGGCCCGGGCCGGCAGCTCCTCGGCCGCCAGCGAGCCCCCGGCCTCGGTGAATTTGTCCGGCGGGTGGTAAGCGGCGCACGGCTTCTGCTGCAGGTTCAGGCGGCAGCCGTAGTAACCCGGCCCGAAGGGGTACCCGTAACCCAGCGAGCCCGACGGGCACTGCCGCGCCGGCTCCGCGCCCGCCAGCTCCGCGAACGCGGCTCCCTCCGCCGCCGGCGCTGCGGGCGGGGGGGCGGCCAGCCCGCCGTGGGGCAGCATCTCCCGGCAGTGGCCCAAGCTCTCCCGGCAGTGGCCCAAGCTCTCCCGGCAGTGGCCCAAGCTCTCCATGCGCGCTTTCTCCCGCGGGGCGTCCTCGCAGCGGCAGCCGAGCGCGTCGGGCCAGCGCGGGGGGAGCCCGAGCGGCGCCGTCATGTCATGCCGCGCTGCCGCCGCCTCCTCCTGCTGCCGTCCTTCCTCCTCCTCCTCCTCCTCCTCCTCCTCCTCCTGGAGCTGCTGTCGCGGCCGTCGGGCTCTCTCGCCGCTCCTCCCGCTCCGGTGCTGGCGGCGGGGGCAGCTCCGCGCCGCGCCCCGGGACCCCCCCCCCGCCCGCCACCATCGCCGTCCCGAGTGCGCATGCGCCGCGCGCCCGCCGCCGCCGCCGCCCCATTGAGAAACCCGCGCGGGCCACGCCCCTTTTACTACGCGCGGCCGCGCCCCGCCGCGCGCGGCGTCCCCGCGTTCTGATTGGCCGGCGGAGCGGTGGACACGCCCACTGCGCGCACCCCCCCCCCCGCACCGCCCCCGCGCTGTTCCCCCCCCCCCCGCGCTCCAAAAATCTCCCCCCCCCCCGCGGATTTATTTAAAATTCTTTTTAAATTTTTTAAAAAATATTTTTATTATTTTCGATCATTGAAGAATATTTTTAATCGTTTCTAATTATTTTTTAATTAAAAAAACCCCCAAACTTCCGAAAATTGGGGTTTTTTTTTACTTTTTAAAGTTCTTCGTCATTTTTTAAAAATTATTTTAAATTTTTTTTTTAGATTTTTTTAAGTTTTTTTTTTAAATTTTTTTAACCTGTTGAGGGTTTTTTTCCTTTTTTGGGGTTTTTTTTTGTTTTGTTTTGGAGGGGTTTTTTTGTTTGGTTTTTTGGGGTTTTTGGGGGGTTTTTTGGGGTTTTTTTGGGGTTTTTTTGGGGTTTTTTGGGGTTTTTTGGGGTTTTTTTTGGGGTTTTTTTTGGGGTTTTTTTTGTGGTTTTTTTTTTTCCATCTCCGGGCGCTCCTCTTCCCAAAAATCCACGAAAAAAAAAATCGGGAAAACTTCCCCCCAAGCGCCCCCGCCCCAATTTTCCTGCCGGATTCCCGAACAATTCGGATTTTCTCCCCCCAAAAAATTGGATTTTCCTCCATTCCGCCCCAAAATTTCAGCTGCGGGGGGAGGGGGGAGCGGAATTTGGGGGGAATTGATGGAAAAAAGGGGAAAAAAAAAATCCAGGGGGTTTGAGGGAGTGGAGGGAATCCCAAAAAAATCCATGGAAATCGGGGGGGAAATGGGGAAAAAATGGGGAAAACGGGGGAAAAAGGAGAATAAAATGAGGAAAAATGGGGGGAAAATGGGGAAAAAATGAGAATAAAATGGAAAAAAGAGGGGAAAACGGGGGAAATGGGAAAAAAAGACAATAAAATGGGGGAAAATGGGGAAAAAGGGGAAAAAGGGGAAAAAGGGGAAAAATGAGAATAAAATAGAAAAAAGGGGGAAAAAAGGGAGAATAAAATGGGGGAAAATGGGGGAAAAGAGAATAAAATGGAAAAAAGGGGGGAAGATGGGGAAAATGGAAAAAATGGGGAAAATGGGGGGAAAGAATAAAATGGGGGAAAGGGTTAAAATGGGGAAAAATGGGGAAAAATGGGGAAAAATGGGGAAAAAAGCGGGGGGAAAATGAGAATAAAATGGGGAAAATGGGGAAAAACAGAATAAAATGGAAAAAAGAGGGGAAAATGGGGGAAAATGGGAAAAAAGAGAATAAAATGGGGGAAATGGGGGAAAATGGGGAAAAAAGAGAATAAAATGGAAAAAAGAGGGGAAAATTGGGGAAAATGGAAAAAAATGGGGGAAATGGGGAAAAAATAATAAAATGGGGGAAAAGGGTTAAAAATGGGGAAAAAAGAGAATAAAATGGAAAAAAAGGGGGAATGGGGGAAATGGGAAAAAAAGATAATAAAATGGGGAAAAATGGGGAAAAAAGAATAAAATGGGGAAAAAAGGGGGATGAAATGGAAATAAAAGGGATGAAATGGGGAAATATTGGGACGGAATAGGGAAAAATGGGAATAAAATGGGAAAATATTGGGAAGGGGGCAGAAAAAAAAGGGATGAAATGGAAAAAAAAGGAATAAAATGGGAAAAAAGGGGAATAAATGGGAAAAAAGGGAATAAAACGGGGAAAAGAATGGGATGAAATAGAGAAAAGTGGCGCGGGATGGGGTGGGTGGGGAAAAACGGGATGAAATGGGGAAAAAATGGGGGAAATGGGAAAAAGTGGGAAAAATGGGGAAAATGGGGAAAAAAGGGGAAAAAGAGAATAAAATGGGGACATAATGGGGAAAAATGGGGGAAATGGGGGAAATGGGAAAAAAGGGGAAATAATGGGGGAAAAATGGGAGGAAAATGGGGGAAAATGGGGAAAAAATGGGGGAAAATGGGAAAAATGAGGGATGAATGGGAAAATAATGGAGAAAAAATGGGGAAAAAAAGGGGGAAATAATGGGGAAAAAATGGGGGGAAAAATGGGAAAAAAGAGAATAAAATGGGGAAAAAAATGGGAAAAACCAAGCAAGGGATGGAAGGCGACGGGATAAAAAAAATGAATAAAAGCGATGGGATAAAAAAAAGATAAAAACGGACGGGGAACAAAGGGCGCCGATAAATGGAACAAAGAAAGAAAACCCAAGAAAAAAAAATAAAATTCCCAAGTTCCACCTGAGCCGGGGTTTCGCTGCCTTTGTGCTCCGAGCAGGAAAATTCCCGGCCCGCCTCCAATGGGGAAAAAAAGGAGAAAAATGGGAAAAAATGGGGAAAATGGTGAAAAAATGGGGGGGAATGGGGAAAAAATGGGGAAAAAAAGGGGGAAATGGTGGAAAAATGGGGGGAAAATGGGGAAAAATGGGGGGAAAGGGGGGGAAATGGGGAAAATGGGGGAAAAATTGTGAAAAAAGGTGAAATAATGGGGAGAAAATGGGGGAAAATGGGGAAAAATGGGAAAAAATGGGGGGAAAGGGGGGGAAATGGGGAAAATGAGGGAAAAATGGGGAAAAAAATGGGGAAAATTGTGAAAAAAGGTGAAATAATGGGGAGAAAATGGGGGAAAAATGGGGAAAATGGGAAAAAACAAGCAAGGGATGGAAGGCGACGGGATAAAAAATAATGAATAAAGCGATGGGATAAAAAAAGATAAAAACGGACGGGGAACAAAGGGCGCCGATAAATGGAACAAAGAAAGAAACCCAACAATAAAAGAAATAAAATTCCCAAGTCCCAGCCGAGCCGGGCTGTGCTCCGAGCGTCCGGCAGGAAAATCCCCGGCCCGGGCTCCTCCTGGAAAAGAAAAAAACCCGAATTCCCAAATGGAATCCAAAGGCGCCGCTCCGCCCAGCCCCGCGGGTTTTTTTAATTTAAATTTTTGGGGTTTTTTTTTTTTGGCGTTTAATTTTTATGGGGTGCTGAACATGGGGCAGCACGTCCGGGACGGGGCCGGAAAGGGCCTGGGATTGACGGGAAAGGCAGGGAGGGCGCGGGGAGCGGGGTGGGAGAGGGAATGGGAAATGAAATAAAATGAAATATAAAATAAAATAAAATAAAATAAAATAAAATAAAATAAATAAAATAAAATAAAATAAAATAAAATAAAATATAATAAAATATAAATAAAATAAAGTAAAATAAAATAAAAATTAAAATATAAATAAAGAAAAATGAAATATTAAATAAAATAAGATAAAATAAAAATAAAAATAAATTAAAATAAAATATAATAAATAAAATAAAATAAAGGAAAGTAAAATAAAGTAGAATAAAATAAAAAAAGAAATAAAATAAAATAAAATAAAAAAAGAAATAAAATAAAATAAAATAAAATAAAATAAAATAAAATAAAATAAAATAAATAAATTAAATAAAATATAATGAATAAAATAAAATAAAATAAAATACAAAATATAATGAATAAAATAAAATAAAATACAAAATTAAATTAAATTAATATAAAATAAAACAGAACAAAATAAATAAAGGAAAGGAAAAGAAAAGAAAAGAAAAGAAAATATAAAAGAAAAAGAAAAGAAAAGAAAAGAAAATATGAAATTAAATTAAATTAAAGACAAAATAAAACAAAACTAAACCAAACGAAACCAAATAAAAATAAAATAAAATTAAAAAGGATGAAATTAAGGCCGAATTGGGGCGGTTTGGGATGCGGGGCTTCCCGGGCAGTATCCTGGAAATCGCGACTGGGGATTGCGGGGGCTTGGGGCCGGGAAGGGGAGAAAAGAAAAAAATAAAAAGGAAGAAAAGGAGGAGAAAAAAGGGAAAAAACTCCCCCAAGCTGAAAATGAGGGGAAAAGAGAGGAAAAGGAGGAAAAAAAAAAATCTCATTTTTGTGGAGGTGGAAGAGGAGGAAAATCGCGTTTGGGGGATTCCGGGGGTTTGGGGCCGGGGAAGGGGAGAAAAAAACAAAAGGAAAAAAAGGAAAAAAAGGAAAAAAAAAGGAAGAAAAGGAAGAAAAGGAGGAGAAAAAAAGGAAAAAAAAACCGGATGAAAATGGGGGGAAAGAGAGGAAAATGAGGAAAATGAGGAAAAAAAATCTCATTTTTGCGGAGGTGAAGGAGCAGGGAAATCGCGCTCGGGGATTCCCGGGCGAAGGAACCCGCGGGGCCCGAACCCGCGGAATTCCATCAAAAAAATCGGGATTTCCATCAAAAAATCGGGATTTCCATCAAAAAAAAATCGGGATTTCCATCAAAAAATCGGGATTTTCCGGGCGGGGGTTGCCCAGTTTGGGGGATTTTTGGGATAAAAGCCGCGAATTCAGGGAGCGAAAGGGCCAAAGCCCCGAATCCCCGGCGCGGCTTCGGGAAATCGAGGGATCCGGGGGGAAAAATCCCTTTTTTTTGGTCGGTTTGGGTTTTTTTTCCTCATCCTGGTTCCTCCTGGAAAAGGTTTTTCTTCTTTTTTGTGTTTTAGATTTATTTTTTTTAAATGGCTATTTCTCCTTCCATCACAACCGTTCCATTTTCCTCCTTTTAATTCCATTTTCCCCCTTTTAATTCTGTTTTTTCCCCTTTAATTCCATTTCCCCCATTTTAATTCCATTTTTTCCCCTTTTAACTCCGTTTTCCCCTTTTAATTCCATTTTTCCCCTTTTAATTCCATTTTTCCCCCTTCAAATTCCATTTTTCCCCTTTTAACTCCGTTTTCCCCTTTTAATTCAATTTCCCCCTTTTAATTCCATTTCCCCCCCCTTCTAATTCCATTTTCTCCTTTTAATTCCATTTTCTCCTTTTAATTCCATTTTCTCCTTTTAATTCCATTTCCCCCCCCCTTTAATTCCAATTTTCCCCTTTTAATTCCTTTTTTCCCTTTTTTCCCTTTTTTTTTTTTTTTCTGAAGAGCCCGGGAATGGGAAGCCAAAAAAAGACAAAAATAAATCCGATTTTTAAATTCCTTTCCTCGCTTTTTTTTTCCTACACAAAAAGAGAGGAAAAAAAATCGGATTTTTCTCTAAATCCGCGCAGAGGAAAAAAAAAAAAAAAAAAGAGAATTCTGCCCCAAAAAAAAGAGAATTCTGCCCTAAAATAAAAGGGAATTCTGCCCTAAAATAAAAGGGAATTCTGCCCCCCAAAAAAGGGGAAATTTTTCCCAAAAAAAGGAGAATTCTGCCCCCCGAAAAAGAGAATTCTGCCCCTAAAAAAAGGGATTTTTTTCCAAAAAAAAAGGATTTTTTTCCCAAAAAAAGGGATTTTTTCCCCCAAAAAGGAGAATTCTGCCCCCCCAAAAAAGGATTTTTTAAAAAAAAATATTTTTTATTTTTTATTTTCATTTCCATTTTCATTTTTCCTTTGTGCCCTTCGGGGAAATTCGAACCCCGAGAGGATTTTTTTTTTTTCCCCCTCAATCCCAAATTCGGGAATTTCTCCCCCGAGTTTCCCCAGGGTTTTTATTCCGATTTAAACTGAATTTCAATTTGGGGCTTTAATCCCAAATATTCGGAGGAACAAAAAGCCCCAAACTCACCTTTTTTCGCCCCAAATTTCCGGGTTATTTTGGATTTTTTTGGGATAAAAAAGCGACTCCGCCTCAGTCCGAGCTGAATTCATCCCTCCGGCCCTCAGCATTCCCGGAAAAACCTGGGAAAAGAAGATTAAATCCCATTTATTTCCTCCCAAGAACCCCACTCCAAACCCACTCAAAATCCGATTTTCCCCTCAATTTTCCCCCTTTTCTTTAATTTTTTCCCCCCTTTCCCGCTCAGCTTCCTTTTTTCTTTCACCTTTTTAATTTTTTAGGTTTTTTTCCCTATTTTCCAGTTTTTCATTCCAGTCTCAGGGAAGGGCCGATCCCCAAATTTCACATTCCAGGTAAAACTTGGGAAAAGAAGATTAAATCCCATTTTTTTCCCCCAAGAACCTCACTCCAAACCCACTAAAAATCCGATTTTCCCCTCAATTTTCCCCTTTTTCTTTAATTTTTTCCCCCTTCCCCCTCTCAGGTTCCTTTTTTTCTTCCACCATTTTAAATTTTTTTAATTTTTTTTTCCGATTTTCCAGTTTTTCATTCCAGGCTCGTGAAAGAGCCGATCCCTAAATCTGACATTCCACGAAAAACTTGGGAAAAGAAGATTAAATCCCATTTTTTTCCCAAAGAACCCCACTCCAAACCCACTAAAAATCCGATTTTCCCCTCATTTTTTTCCCTTTTTCTTTAATTTTTCCCCCTTCTCCCGCTCAGGTTCCTTTTTTCTTCCACCTTTTTTATTTTATTTTTTTTCCTATTTTCCAGTTTTTCATTCCAGTCTCAGGGAAGGGCCGAGCCCTAAATTTGCCATTCCACGAAAAACTCGGGAAAAGAAGATTAAATCCCATTTTTTTCCCCCTCGTCCCACTCCAAACCCACTAAAAATCCAATTTTCCCCTCAATTTTTCCCTTTTTCTTTAATTTTTTCCCCATTCCCCCTCTCAGGTTCCTTTTTTCTTCCACCATTTTAAATTTTTTTAATTTTTTTTTTTCCTATTTTCCAGTTTTTCATTCCAGGCTCGTGAAAGAGCCAATCCCTATATTTACCATTCCAGGTAAAACTTGGGAAAAGAAGATTAAATCCCATTTTTTTCCCCCAAGAACCCCACCTCCAAACCCACTAAAAATCCGATTTTCCCCTCAATTTTTCGCTTTTTCTTTAATTTTTCCCCCTTCTCCCTCTCAGGTTCCTTTTTTCTTCCACCTTTTTAATTTTTTTTAAATTTTTTTTTCCTATTTTCCAGTTTTTCATTCCAGGCTCGTGAAAGAGCCGATCCCTATATTTACCATTCCAGGTAAAACTTGGGAAAAGAAGATTAAATCCCATTTTTTTTCCCCAAGAACCCCACTCCAAACCCACTAAAAATCCGATTTTCTCCTCAATTTTTCCCTTTTTCTTTATTTTTTTCCCCCTTCCCCTGCTCAGGTTCCTTTTTTCTTCCACCTTTTTAATTTTTAATGGTTTTTAATTGGCTTTTTTTCTCTATTTTCCAGTTTGTCATTCCCAGCCGGGCTCGGGGAAGAGCCGATCCCTAAATTTAAAGGAATTTTTTTGTGGTTTTCCTTGGATTTCTCTGCCCCGAAAGATTGGAAACCCCCCGAAATTCAAATTAAAAAAGCAGAAATTTCGGGGTTTGACCCGGACAAACCCCGATTGAACGGGAATAAATAAATTTTAAAAAATAATTTAATAATAAATATTTTTTTTTAAATAAATAAAAACCCCAAGAGAAACGGAAACAAAGAAATTCCGCTTTGCCGGGCAGCTCCAAAATCTCCTGGTTTTTTTCCCTATTTTAGCCCCTCCTAAGGCTGAGAAATCGGGAGAAATCCGGGATTTCCGGAGCTTTTCCCAGCAATTCCCCAAATCCCGCGCCCTTCTCCTCCTCGCCTTGCACTGAGGCCGAAAATGAGTTTTTATTCCGCTTTTATTCTCATTTTTATTCCGCTTTTCCCCCTTTTTTTAGTCCCTTCCCGCCTTTTAAAATTCCCATTTAATTCCATTCCCCCTTTTTTCCCTTTTAATTCCCTTTTTTCCCTTATAATTCCCTTTTCTTTCCCTTTTTCCCCCTTTCAACCTTTTTTTTAAATTCCCTTTTCCCCTTTTTTCTCCCTTCTAATTCCCTTTTTTCCCTTCCCCCCTTCTTATTCCTTTTTTCCCCTTTTTCCCCTTCTAATTCCCTTTTTATTCCTTCCCCCCCCTTTTTTTACCTTTTTTAATCCCCTTTTTCCCCTTTTTCCTCCTTTTAAATTCCCTTTTCTCCCTTTTTCCCCTTAAATTCCCTTTTCCCCCCTTTTTCCCTTTTAATTCCCTTTTTCCCTTCCCCTCTTTTTATTCCTTTTTTCCCTTTTTTACTTCCCTTTTTTCCCATTTTCCCTTTTAATTCCCTTTTTCTCCCTTTTTTCCGTTCTAATTCCCTTTTTCTCCCTTTTTTCCGTTCTAATCCCCTTCCCCCTCCTTTTTTCCTTTTTTAAAATTCCCTTTCCCCCCCTTTCAATTCCCTTTTTAATTCCCTTTTTCCCCTTTCCCCCCTTTTTAAATTCCCTTTTCTCCTTTATTTTCCCTTTAATTCCCTTTTCCCCCTTTTTTCCCTTTTAATTCCTTTTTTTCCCCTTTTTCCAATTCCTTTTTTCCCTCTTTTTCCCATTTAATTCCCTTTTTCCCCCTTTTCCCCCCCTTTTTAAATTCCCTTTTCTCCTTTATTTTCCCTTTAATTCCCATTTTTTCCCCCTTTTTCCCGCCCCGGGCCCAGCTGCCGGCGGCTCCCCTGGCTAATTATCGCAATTATCGCAATTATCGCAATTATCGCCGCAGTCCCGCGCGCTTCCCCCGCCCGGGCCGGAATTCCAGACAAAGGCGGCGCCCGCGGGAAGTCCAAGTTCAACTCCAAGGGAAACGCGGCGGCGGCGGCCGGGCCGGGAATTCCTCGGGAATAATTCGGGAATTCTTCGGGAATTCTTCGGGAATTCTTCGGGAATTCTTCGGGAATAATTCGGGAATAATTCGGGAATTCCTCGGGAATAATTCGGGAATAATTCGGGAATTCATCGGGAATAATTCGGGAATTCCTCGGGAATAATTCGGGAATAATTCGGGAATTCCTCGGGAATAATTCGGGAATTCATCGGGAATTCTTCGGGAATTCCTCGGGAATAATTCGGGAATTCATCGGGAATTCCTCGGGAATTCGGGAATTCGCCTTTTCCCGGGAAATCCCCGCGCCCGGGGGTTTGTTCCCCCTTTTCATGGAATTAATTGGATTGAAATCGCGGGGATTTCCTGACCGAGATCGCGGTGATTTCTGATTTTAATCCAATTCATTTGATTGAAATCGGGTTTATCTCTGATTTAAATCGAAATGTTTTTTATTTAAATTGGGTTTATCTCTGATTTAAATCAAATTAACTTGATTTAAATTGGATTTATATCTGATTTAAATCCAATTAACTTGATTTAAATCGGGTTTATCTCTGATTTAAATCGAAATATTTTTTATTTAAATTGGGTTTATGTCTGATTTAAATCCAATTAACCTGATTTAAATCGGGTTCATGTCTGATTTAAATGGAATTAACTTAATAATAAATTGGGTTTATCTCTGATTTAAATCCAATTAACTTGATTTAAATCGGGTTTATCTCTGATTTAAATCCAATTAACTTGATTTAAATCGGGTTTATGTCTTGTTTAAGTTGAATTAATTCGATTTAAATTGAGTTTGGCTTCAATTGAATTGATTTTCTGTTTTAGATTGAATTTCTTTTCCGATTTAAATTGAATTTCTCTCCTGATTTAAACTGAATTTAATTTCTGATTTGAATTGAATTTCTTTTCTGATTTAAATTGGGTTTATTTCTGATTTAAATCGAGTTTATTTCGGGTTTAAACGGAATTAACTTCATGTAAAAAGAATGAATTTTATTTAAATGGAATTTATTTCTCGTTTAAAACGAGCTTATTGACTTTAACGAGTTTATTTCTCATTGAAATCGCATTTATTTGTTCATTAAATGGGATTTATTCCTTCCTCGGAGCGCCCGTGGGGGTTTTTTGGGCCGGATCCGCCCCGGGAACGTTTCTGCTGCTCCTCCCGGGTCAGGGCCGGGACGGATCCCAGGCCAGAGGCCAAAAATTCCCTTTTTTCCCAAAAAAATTCTATTTTTTTTCCCCAAAACTCCCTTTTTTCCCCAAAAAAACTTCCCTTTTTTTCCCCAAAAATTCCATTAGTTTCCCAAAAAATTCCCATTTTTTCCCAAAAAACTCCCTTTTTTCCCCAAAAAACTCCATAGTTTCCAAAAAAATTCCCATTTTTTCCCAGAAAACTCCCTTTTTTTCCCAAAAATTCCCTTTTTCCCCCAAGAAATTCCCTTTTTCCCAAAAAAACTTCCCTTTTTTCCCCAAAAACTTCCTTTTTTTCCCAAAAACTTCCCTTTTTATCCCCAAAAACTCAATTTTTTCCCCAAAATTTCCATTTTTTCCCCAAAAATTCCCATTTTTTCCCGCAAAACTCCATTTTTTTCCCCAAAAATTCCATTTTTCCCCAGTAACTCAATTTTTTCCCAAAAATTCCCATTTTTCCCCAAAAATTCCCATTTTTTCCCCAAAAAACTTCCCTTTTTTCCCCAATAACTCCATTTTCCCCCAAAAAAACTCCATTTTTTTCCCCAAAATTTCCATTTTTTCCCCAAAAATTCCCATTTTTTCCCGCAAAACTCCATTTTTTTCCCCAAAAATTCCATTTTTTCCCAATAACTCAATTTTTTTCCCAAAAAATTCCCATTTTTCCCCCAAAATTCCCATTTTCCCCCCAAAAACTTCCCTTTTTTCCCCAATAACTCCATTTTTTCCCCAAAAACTCCATTTTTTCCCCAAAAATTCCCATTTTTTCCCCAGACCCCCCCGTTATCCCCAGGCGCTGATGAGGGCCGGGGATTCCCCGGCGGCTTCTCCCGGGAAATTCCCGCTTCTCCCCAGCCGGGGGTCCCGCGGGGAATTTCCCGATTTGTTCCCGGCGGGAGCGGGAATTGGGATTCCCGGGGGCGGGGGATGGAGGGACAGAGGGGACAGAGGGGACAGAGGGACAGAGGGACAGAGGGACAGAGGGGGGACAGAGGGACAGAGGGGACAGAGGGACAGAGGGACAGAGGGGACAGAGGGACAGAGGGGACAGAGGGGACAGAGGGACAGAGGGACAGGGGGACAGAGGGGACAGAGGGGACAGAGGGACAGAGGGACAGGGGGACAGAGGGACAGAGGGACAGAGGGGACAGAGGGACACAGGGACAGAGGGACAGAGGGACAGAGGGGACAGAGGGACAGGGGGACAGGGGGACAGAGGGGACAGAGGGACAGAGGGGACAGAGGGACAGAGGGGACAGAGGGACAGGGGGACAGGGGGACAGAGGGGACAGAGGGGACAGAGGGGACAGAGGGGACAGAGGGACAGAGGGGACAGAGGGACACAGGGACAGAGGGACAGAGGGGACAGAGGGGACAGAGGGACAGAGGGACAGAGGGGACAGAGGGACACAGGGACAGAGGGACAGAGGGACAGAGGGACAGAGGGACAGGGGGACAGGGGGACAGAGGGGACAGAGGGGACAGAGGGACAGAGGGGACAGAGGGACAGAGGGGCAGAGGGGACAGAGGGACAGAGGGGACAGAGGGACAGAGGGACAGAGGGACAGAGGGACAGAGGGGACAGAGGGACAGAGGGGACAGAGGGGACAGAGGGACAGAGGGGACAGAGGGACAGAGGGACAGAGGGACAGAGGGGACAGAGGGACAGAGGGGACAGAGGGGACAGAGGGACAGAGGGGACAGAGGGACAGAGGGGCAGAGGGGACAGAGGGACAGAGGGGACAGAGGGACAGAGGGACAGAGGGACAGAGGGACAGAGGGGACAGAGGGACAGAGTGGACAGAGGGGCAGAGGGGACAGAGGGACAGAGGGACAGAGGGACAGAGGGACAGAGGGGACAGAGGGACAGAGGGGCAGAGGGGACAGAGGGACAGAGGGGACAGAGGGACAGAGGGACAGACGGACAGAGGGACAGAGGGACAGAGGGGACAGAGGGACAGAGGGGACAGAGGGGACAGAGGGACAGAGGGGACAGAGGGACAGAGGGACAGAGGGACAGAGGGACAGAGGGACAGAGGGGACAGGGGGACAGGGGGACAGAGGGGACAGAGGGACAGAGGGACAGGGGGACAGAGGGGACAGAGGGGACAGAGGGACAGAGGGGACAGAGGGACAGAGGGGACAGAGGGGACAGAGGGGACAGAGGGACAGAGGGACAGAGGGGACAGAGGGGACAGAGGGACAGAGGGGACAGAGGGGACAGAGGGACAGAGGGACAGAGGGGACAGAGGGGACAGAGGGACAGAGGGGACAGAGGGGACAGAGGGACAGAGGGACAGAGGGGACAGAGGGGACAGAGGGGACAGAGGGGACAGAGGGGACAGAGGGACAGAGGGGACAGGGGGACAGAGGGACAGAGGGGACAGAGGGACAGAGGGGACAGAGGGACAGGGGGACAGGGGGACAGAGGGGACAGAGGGACAGAGGGACAGAGGGGACAGAGGGGACAGAGGGACAGAGGGACAGAGGGGACAGAGGGGACAGAGGGGACAGAGGGGACAGAGGGGACAGAGGGACAGAGGGGACAGGGGGACAGAGGGACAGAGGGGACAGAGGGACAGAGGGGACAGAGGGACAGGGGGACAGGGGGACAGAGGGGACAGAGGGACAGAGGGACAGAGGGGACAGAGGGAGAGAGGGGACAGAGGGGACAGAGGGGACAGAGGGACAGAGGGGACAGAGGGGACAGAGGGACAGAGGGACAGAGGGGACAGAGGGGACAGAGGGACAGAGGGGACAGAGGGACAGAGGGGACAGAGGGACAGGGGGACAGGGGGACAGAGGGGACAGAGGGACAGAGGGACAGAGGGACAGAGGGACAGAGGGACAGAGGGGACAGAGGGGACAGAGGGACAGAGGGGACAGAGGGACAGAGGGGACAGAGGGGACAGAGGGACAGAGGGACAGAGGGACAGAGGGGACAGAGGGACAGAGGGGACAGAGGGGACAGAGGGACAGAGGGGACAGGGATGGAATTCAAAAATAATGAGAAAAATCGGGATAAAAAGGCAGGAAAAGGGACAGGGACAGGGACAGGGACAGAGGGGACAATGACAGGGACAGGGACAGGGACACCCGAGGGGACAATGCCAGGGACCGGCACCTCCAGGTTGTCCCAAAGGTTTTCCCTCCCGGGCGAGCCCCTGGCAAGGACAAACTCGCGGGGTTTTGACGGGAAAATTGACCAAAAACGCCGCTTTTGGCCCCAAATCCCGCCCCAAAGCCCCGCGGGGCTCCGGGCGCGCCGCTCGATCCCCCCGGGAATTCTCCCCGGGCCGGGAACCGGAGCATTTCCCGGCCTTTTTGGGGCTTTTTTCCTCTTTTTCCCCTTTTTCTGAGGGATTTTGGGGATCTGGCCCCGCAGGGATTTGGGGTGAAATCGCCGGGTTTTGGGCGTGGGGTTGTTTTTTGGCCGGATGCGGGAATTTTGGGGAGGATTTGGAGGATGGAGGGCAGGGAAAGAAAAAAAAAAAAAATCCCAGATGCGAATAGAAATAAAAGTAAAACTAAGAATAAAAATAAGAATAAGAATAAAAACAAAAATAAAAATAAAAATAAAAATAAATCCCACTTTTTCCCTAAAAAAAAGGGAAAAATAATCGGGGAAATAGGGGGGAAAAAAGGCCCAAAAATGAGGATTTTTGCTTTAAAAATCCACGGAACACCAGGAAAATGTGGATTTTCCACCAGGACACGAAAGGCACCGACTCCAATTCCCAATTCCTCCTCGGTTCTTTTGTCGGGAATTTTTTTTTTTTTTTCCCTCTGGGTTTTTTTTTTTCCCTGGGGAATTCCAACCCGGGATCCGAAGCCCGTGAATTCCCCGTTAATTGAAATCCCAATTAAATTCGGGGGTTTCTCTCTTTCTTTGGAGCGGGCGATCATTCATTCCGGGAGAATTCAATTTATTCCGGGAGAATCCGATTTATTCCGGGATAATTGAATTTATTCCGGGAGAATTGAATTTATTCCGGGAGAATTGAATTTTTTTAGGGATATTTTCTTTCGGGGATAATTTATTTTAGGGATCATTTCATTTCTTTAGGGATAATTTACTCGGGAATTATTTCTTTAGGGATAATTTCATTTCTCCAATGACAATTTCATTTCTTTAGGGATAATTTCTTTAGGGAAAGGAACTTTTCCCTCCAGGCTTCCTTTTGGTTTTCCATTTTCCGTTTTTCCTTTTCCTTTTCCCAGGATTTATAAATCGATTTTTGTGGGGTTTTTGTGGGGTTTTTGGGTTTTTTTGGGGAAAGAGCCAATCCCGGATCCTGCCGGGCCTTTCCTAGGAGGGAAAATCAGAATTCAAAAATAATGGGGAGGAAAAAAAACCCCAAATCGGGATAGAAAGGCAGGAAAAGAGCGCGGGGCGGGCGGGAAGAGTTTTCCAGGATAATTCTGGGGCCTGAACTCGGAGAATTCTCGAGCGCCCAAATTCCTCTTTATTTTTATTTTATTTTATTTTATTTTATTTTATTTTATTTTATTTTATTTTATTTTATTTTATTTTATTTTATTTTATTTTATTATTTATTTATTTATTTATTTATTTTTATTTTTATTTTTATTTTATTTTTTATTTTACTTAATTATTTTATTTTATTTTATTTTTATTCTTTTTATTTTATTTTTTAATTATTTCTATTGTTTTTATTTTCTTTTTCTTTTTCTTTTTCTTTTTTCTTTTTTCTTTTTTATTTTTTTCTTTTTTTATTTTTATTTTTATTTTTATTTTTATTTTTATCCTTATTTTTATCCTTATTTATATTTTTATTTTTATTTTCATTTTTATTTTATTCTTATTTTTATTACTATTTTAAAATTATTTTTATTTTTATTTTTATTTTTATTTTTATTTTCATTTTTATTTTTATTTTTATTTTTATTTTTATTTTTATTTTTTATTTTCCTATTTTATTTTTTTTATTTTTATTTTTCCTGGAAAATTCCGCATTTTGATCCCTGGGGCTCTCCGGGACCTCCCTCCCCAATTCCCGGTTTTTTCCTTCCCGGTTTTCCCCTCTCCCCTCCCCGCCTCCGACGGGAAAATTCCGGAGGAAAAGAAAAATTTTCCTCCTTTTTTCTTTTTTCCTTAAAAAAAAAAAATCCCAGGAAAAATCCCGGAGTCCCCCCCGAAATTCTCATTCCTGCTTTTATTTTGGGGGTTTGGGAGGTTTTGGGGGATTTTTTTTTTATTTCCCTTTTTTTGGGGATTTATCCCGACGCCAAATTTCCCGATTCCCAAAAATTCCACCTGGAATTGTCCCGGCCCCTCCTCCCACCCGGGGATTTTTGGGATTGGTTTTTTTTTGGGGGATAAAACCGCGGGTTTGGCGGAATTGCTCCTCGCGGGCCTTTGGGAACCTCGGTCTTCCCAAAATCCCGAGACCCCGATTAAAAATCCCCAAAAAATTTGGGAATAAAAGCGGGAAAAGGGGGAAGAGCCCCGGGCCCCGCCCCGGCTCCTCCCGAGCCCCAGAGCCCGCGGCGCTCCCGACAAACCCAGGGGTTCGGAGGGACTTTTAGGGATTTTAAATGGATTTTTTAATGGATTTTTATGGATTTTTAATGCATTTTTTAATGGATTTTTATGGATTTTTATGGATTTTTTTTTTTACGCATTTCTTTTATGGATTTTTATGGATTTTAAATGGATTTTCATGGATTTTTCATGGATTTTTTAAATGGATTTTTATGGATTTTTAATGCATTTTTTAATGGATTTTTATGGATTTTTATGGATTTTTATGGATTTTTTTTACGGATTTCTTTTATGGATTTTTATGGATTTTAAATGGATTTTCATGGATTTTTCATGGATTTTTCATGGATTTTCATGGATTTTTATGGGTTATTATGGATTTGTTTCATGGATTTTTATATATTTTTATGGATTTTTATGGATTTTTTATGGTTTTTTAATGGATTTTTATGGATTTTTATGGATTTTTTTATGGATTTTTATAGATTTTTATGGATTTTCATGGATTTTTAATGGATTTTTATGGGTTTTTAAGGGATTTTTAATGGATTTTTAATGGATTGGTAATGGATTTTTATGGGTTATTATGGATTTGTTTCATGGATTTTTATGGATTTTTTAATGGATTTTTAAATGAATTTTTAATGGAATTTAATGGATTTTTATGGATTTTAAATGGATTTTCATGGATTTTTATGGGTTATTATGGATTTGTTTCATGGATTTTTATATATTTTTATGGATTTTTATGGACATTTTATGGTTTTTTAATGGATTTTTATGGATTTTTATGGATTTTTTCATGGATTTTTATAGATTTTTATGGATTTTCATGGATTTTTAATGGATTTTTATGGATTTTCATGGATTTTTAATGGATTTTTATGGGTTTTTAAGGGATTTTTAATGGATTTTTAATGGATTGGTAATGGATTTTTATGGATTTTTTAATGGATTTTTAAATGAATTTTTAATGGATTTTTTTTTTGATTTTTATGGATTTTTTACGGATTTCTTTTATGGATTTTTATGGATTTTAAATGGATTTTCATGGATTTTTAATGGATTTTTCATGGATTTTCATGGATTTTTATGGGTTATTATGGATTTGTTTAATGGATTTTTATGGATTTTTAATGGGTTTTAATGGATTTTTTATGGATTTTTAATGGGTTTTTAATGGATTTTTTATGGGTTTTTAATGGATTATTAATGGGCTTTTATGGATTTTTAAAGGATTTTTATGGATTTTTATGGATTTTTATGGACTTTTTATGGGTTTTTATGGGTTTTTAATGGATTTTTAATGGATTTTTAATGGATTTTAAATGGATTTTTATGGGTTATTATGGATTTGTTTTATGGATTTTTATGGATTTTTATGGATTTTTTTAATGGAGTTTTTATGGGTTTTTATGGATTTTAAAGGATTTTAATGGATTTTTATGGACTTTTAATGGATTTTTTAAATGGATTTTTTAAATGGATTTTTAAAATGGATTTTTATGGAATTTTATGGATTTTTAAAGAATTTTAATGGATTTTTATGGATTTTTATGGATTTTTGTGGATTTTTATGGGTTTTTATGGATTTTTTTTGGTTTTATGGATTTTTTATGGATTTTTATAGATTTTTTTATGGATTTTTAAAGAATTTTAATGGATTTTTATGGATTTTTTTTATGGGTTTTTGTGGATTTTTATGGATTTTTTAATGGAGTTTTTATGGGGTTTTATGGATTTTTGAGGATTTTTATAGATTTTTTTACTGGATTTTTAAAGAATTTTAATGGATTTTTATGTATTTTTTAATGGGTTTTTTATGGATTTTTATGGGGTTTTATGGATTTTTTTGGGTTTTTATGGATTTTTTTGGGTTTTTATGGATTTTTTATGGATTTTAATGGATTTTAATGGATTTTATGGGTTTTTATGAATTTTTATGGGGGTTTTATGGATTTTTTATGGATTTTTTATGGATTTTTAATGGATTTTTTATGGATTTTTTATGGATTTTTATGGATTTTTTATGGATTTTTTATGGATTTTTATGGATTTCCATTTCCCTTCCCCTTTCCCTTTCCCCTTTCCCCTCCCCAGCCCCATCCAGGCCCCAAATTCCCGTTTTCCCACCGGAATTCCAGCCCCATCCCAGCTGGGATCCCGGAAAAGCGCCTGGATCAGCCCCTCCTCATTCCCAAACTCCCCCCGGAATTCCAGGGAATTCCCATTCCCAGCTGCTCCAGGGCCGGGCTTTGGGATGGAATCCAGGATTTGGGATGGAATCCGGGCTTTGGGATGGAATCCGGGCTTTGGGATGGAATCCAGGATTTGGGATGGAATCCGGGATTTGGGATGGAATCCGGGATTTGGGATGGAATCCGGGATTTGGGATGGGGGCCGGGATTTGGGATGGAATCCGGGATTTGGGATGGGGGCCGGGCTTTGGGATGGAATCCGGGATTTGGGATGGAATCCGGGCTTTGGGATGGAATCCAGGATTTGGGATGGAATCTGGGATTTGGGATGGAATCTGGGATTTGGGATGGGGGCCGGGCTTTGGGATGGGGGCCGGGATTTGGGATGGGAGCCGGGATTTGGGATGGAATCTGGGATTTGGGATGGAATCCGGGCTTTGGGATGGAATCTGGGATTTGGGATGGAATCTGGGATTTGGGATGGGGGCCGGGCTTTGGGATGGGGGCCGGGATTTGGGATGGAATCCGGGCTTTGGGATGGAATCCGGGATTTGGGATGGGGGCCGGGATTTGGGATGGGGGCCGGGATTTGGGATGGGAGCCGGGATTTGGGATGGAATCTGGGATTTGGGATGGAATCCGGGCTTTGGGATGGAATCTGGGATTTGGGATGGAATCTGGGATTTGGGATGGAATCCAGGATTTGGGATGGAATCCGGGCTTTGGGATGGGGGCCGGGCTTTGATCCCTCCCCGTTCCCGATTCCCGGGTTCCTGGAGCCGCCCAGGAGCCGGAATTCCAGGCTGAGGAATCCAGGGATTTCTGCTCCTCATCCCCCTTAATCCACAGGCAGCTCCCTGCCGGGGCCTGGGAAAGGGACGGGAAACGGGAATTCGGGGTGGGAAACGGGAATTCAGAGTGGAAAAATGGGAATTTGGGGTGGGAAATGGGAATTCCTGGGTGGGAAATGGGAATTCAGGGTGGAAAAATGGGAATTTGGGGTGCGAAATGGGAATTCTGGGTGGGAAAAATGGGAATTCTGGGTGGGAAAGGGGATTCCTGGGAGCTCAACCCCTTTGCGGGTGGGGAAGCTGGAATTTTGGGGTAATAAATCCATGGAAAAGGATGGAAGATGAGATTCCTGGGTGGGAAACGGGAATTCTGGGTGGGAAACGGGAATTTGGGCTGGGAAATGGGAATTCTGGGTGGGAAACGGGAATTTGGGCTGGGAAATGGGAATTCTGGGTGGGAAACGGGATTCCTGGCAGCCTCTGGGAGCGCAGATCCCGAGTTTTCCTGCCGGGCGCCGCCCCGGCCCCGTGACTCAGCCCGGGATGAGCCGATCCCGCTTTTCCTGCTGCCAAATCCCCGGGATCGTCCCACAAACCCCATCCCGGGATCTTTGGCTTCTTCTCCCCCAAAATTCCTCCCCAAATCCCCCGGAGCCGGGAATTCCGGAGCCCCCCGGAGTTGGGAATTCCGGAGCCCCCAGAGTCGGGAATTCCGGAGCCCCCGGAGCCGGGAATTCCTGAACCCCCGGAGTTGGGAATTCCGGAGCCCCCCGGAGTTGGGAATTCCTGAGCCCCCGGAGCCGGGAATTCCTGAGCCCCCCGGAGCCGGGAATTCCTGAGCCCCGGAGTTGGGAATTCCTGAACCCCCCAGAGCCGGGAATTCCTGAGCCCCAGAGCCGGGAATTCCTGAGCCCCGGAGTTGGGAATTCCTGAACCCCCGGAGCCGGGAATTCCTGAGCCCCCAGAGCCGGGAATTCCTGAGCCCCGGAGTTGGGAATTCCTGAACCCCCAGAGCCGGGAATTCCGGAGCCCCCGGAGCCGGGAATTCCTGAGCCCCGGAGCCGGGAATTCCTGAGCCCCCCGGAGCCGGGAATTCCTGAGCCCCCAGAGCCGGGAATTCCTGAGCCCCCGGAGCCGGGAATTCCTGAGCCCCCAGAGCCGGGAATTCCTGAGCCCCGGAGCCGGGAATTCCTGAGCCCCCGGAGCCGGGAATTCCTGAGCCCCCAGAGCCGGGAATTCCTGAGCCCCCAGAGCCGGGAATTCCTGAGCCCCCCGGAGTTGGGAATTCCTGAGCCCCCGGAGCCGGGAATTCCTGAGCCCCCAGAGCCGGGAATTCCGGAGCCCCCGGAGCCGGGAATTCCTGAGCCCCCAGAGCCGGGAATTCCTGAGCCCCCGGAGCCGGGAATTCCTGAGCCCCCAGAGCCGGGAATTCCTGAACCCCCCGGAGTTGGGAATTCCTGAGCCCCCGGAGCCGGGAATTCCTGAGCCCCCCGGAGTTGGGAATTCCTGAGCCCCCGGAGCCGGGAATTCCTGAGCCCCCCGGAGTTGGGAATTCCTGAGCCCCCGGAGCCGGGAATTCCTGAGCCCCCAGAGCCGGGAATTCCGGAGCCCCCGGAGCTGCCCTGCCCGGAGTTTTTCCTCCAGGGATTTTTTTTCCCCTTCCCTTTTTCCTTGGCTTTCCCCAGCAAATTCCAGAGCCGAGGAGCGGCCGAGGGCGTGGAGCGGGGAAGGAGCGGTCCCGGAGACTTTTCCCGGGGATTTCTCCGCCTTTTCCTGGAAAAGATCCGCGCTCCTGGCCTGGAATCTCCCGCAGCTCCAGGGCGTTTTCCAGACCCGCTCCAGGATTTTCAGCTGCCGCCGTTCGGTTTGAGGAGTTTGGGGTTTTTTTTTTTTTTCCCTCTTTTTCCCCAAGGATTTGATCCCGGGGTTTTTCGGAAGGGCAGAAAGCTCCCGGGATCAAATCCGGGGAAAAAATAAAACAAAACCAAACAGGGAAAGGCTCTGATTGTCCTGGGAAAAAACCCAAAAACCTTGGAAAACTCCAGCAGGAACCATGCCCAGCCAAGCCAAGCGGGGTTTATCCCTGCCCGAGGGCGGATGTGGGAATTCCAGGGGGATCTTTGGGAATTTCAGGCCAGGATTTGGGAATTCCAGGTGGATTTTTGCAAATTCCAGGGGGATTTTTGGGAATTCCAGGGGGGGTTGGGCAATTCCAGGGGGGATTTGGGGAATTCCAGGGGGATTTTTGGGAATTCCAGGCCAGGATTTGGGAATTTCAGAGGGATTTCTGGGAATTCCACAGGGATTTTTGGGAATTCCAGGGGGATTTGGGGAATCCCAGGGGGATTTGGGGAATTCCAGGGGGATTTCTGGGAATTCCAGGGGGATTTTTGGGAATTCCATGTGGATTTTTGGGAATTCCAGGGGATTTCTGGGAATTCCAGGTGGATTTTTGGGAATTCCAGGGGGATTTCAGGGAATTCCAGGGGGATTTCTGGGAATTCCAGGTGGATTTCTGGGAATTCTAGGTGGATTTTCGGGAATTCCAGGTGGATTTCTGGGAATTCCAGGGGGATTTCTGGGAATTCCAGGTGGATTTCTGGGAATTCCAGGGGGATTTCTGGGAATTCCAGGTGGATTTCTGGGAATTCCAGGGGGATTTCTGGGAATTCCAGGTGGATTTTCAGGAATTCCAGGCTTCCCCAGCCGAGGCCGGGCCGGTTCTGAACCTTGGCAAAGCCGATCCAGGCCGGGGATGAGGAGAGGATTCCCCAATCCCAGCCTCGGGCCCACCCGAGCCAGGCGGTCGTGACCCCAAAATGATCCCAAAATGATCCCAAAGTGACCCCAAAATGATCCCAAAATGATCCCAAAAATGATACCAAAGTAACCCCAAAATTATCCCAAAATTATCCCAAATGATCCTGAAAATGACCCCAAAGTGATCCCAAAGTGACCCCAAAGTGATCCCGAAGATGATCCCAAAATGATCCCAAAAATTATCTCAAAATGATCCCGAAAATGATCCCAAAGTGATCCCAAAGTGATCCCCAGGTGATCCCAAATGATCCCAAAGTGATCCCAAAGTGACCCCAAAATTATCCCCAAATTATCCCAAAAATGGTCCCAAAGTGATCCCAAAGTGACCCCAAAGCTCTCCCCAGGTGATCCCAAATGATCCCAAAGTAATTCCAAAAATTATCCCAAAGTGACCCCAAAATTACCCCAAAATTATCCCCAAATGATCCCAAAATGATCCCAAAAATGCCCCCGAAGTGACCCCGAAGCTCTCCCCGGGTGATCCCACCGGGATTTCCCCCCTCAGCCGCTCCCGGCCTCTCCGGGGATTTCTCCTCTCGGGGTTTCGGGCGGCGCTGACGGTTCGGGGTCGGAATTCCCTCGGGATTTGGCCAAAAGATCCCAAAGGAGACCCGGAGCCCGAGGGAAAAGTGGGAATTCCTGCCTGGGAGCAGCCGGGAATCCCCTCCGCCAATCCAGGCCCAGCCCCGGGCTCGGGAGGGGTTTTGGGGGCAAATCCGGGGAAATCGGGGCTGGGGAGGGAGAAAAAACCCCAGAGAGCGGCGGCTCGGCCCCGGCGCGGCCGAGAATTCCCAAACCCAGCCGGGATTTTTCCCCCAGAGAATTCCCAAACCCAGCCGGGATTTTTCCCCCAGAGAATTCCCAAACCCAGCCGGGATTTTTCCCCCAGAGAATTCCCAAATCCAGCCGGGATTTTTTTCCCCATTGCCAAATCCAGCTGGGATTTTTCCCCCAGAGAATTCCCAAATGCATCCAGGATTTTTAGTTTTTTTCCCCCAGAGAATTCCCAAACCCAGCCGGGATTTTTCCCCCAGAGAATTCCCAAATCCAGCCGGGATTTTTATTTTTCTTCCTCAGAGAATTCCCAAATGCATCCAGGATTTTTTCCCAAGAGAATTCCCCAATCCAACCAGGATTTATTTTTCCCCCATTTTCTCCCAGAGAATTCCCAAACCCAACCGGGATTTTTCCCCCAGAGAATTCCCAAGTCCAGCCGGGATTTTTCCCCCAGAGAATTCCCAAATCCAGCCGGGATTTTTTTCCCCATTGCCAAATCCAGCCAGGATTTTTATTTTTCTTCCCCAGAGAATTCCCAAATGCATCCAGGATTTATTTTCCCCAAAGAATTCTGAAATTCAACCAGGACTTTTTTTTTCCCCTTTTCCCCAGAGAATTCCCAAATTTGTGAAGTTTTTTTGGTATTTTGTGGGGTTTTCTTTTTTTTTGGTGGTTTTTTTTTTTTTTTTTGGTTTTTTTTTGGGTTTATTGTGGGGTTTTTTGTGGTTATTTTTTTATTTTGGGTTTTTTTGGTTTTTTTTTTTTTTGTGGATTTTTTGTGGGTTTTTTTTTTGTTGTTTGTTTGTTTTTGGGGTTTTTTGGCGTCTTTTCGTGGTTTTTTTAAGGTTTTTGGGGGGGGGTTTTGGGGGGCTTTTTTTGTGGTTTTTTTGGGTTTTTTTTGGTGGTTTTTTATATTTTTGTGGGGGGTTTGTGTTTTTTTTATTTTTTGGGTTTTTTTTGCGAGGGGTTGGATTTTTTGGGGTTTTTTTTGGGTTTCTTGGGTGTCTTTTCGTGTGTTTTTTAGGGTTTTTTTGTGGGTTTTTTGGTGGTTTTTTGTGGGTTTTTTTGGTTTTTTGGGGGGGTTGTGTTTTCTTGGGTTTTGTTTTTTGTGGATTTTTTTGGTTTTTGTTTTTGGGGGGTTTTTGGGTTTTTTTTTGGCGTCTTTTCATGGGTTTTTTAGGGTTTTTTGTGTTTTTTGGGGGGGGTTGGGTGGGGGTTTTTTGTTTGTTTTTTTGTTGTTGTTCTTTTGTGGCGGTTTTTTGGGGGTTTTTTTGTGGGTCTTTTTTGTTTGTTTGTTTGGGGTTTTTTGTGGGTTTTTTTGGGTTTTTTGTGGTGGTTTTGGGGGTTTTTTTGTGGGTTTTTTGGGGTTTTCTGGGGTTTTTTTTTGTGGGTCTTTTTTGGGTTTTTTGGGGGGTTTTGGGGTTTTTTTGTGGGTTTTTTGGGTTTTTTGGGGTTTTTTTGGGGTTTTTTGGGGTTTTTGGGGGTTTTTGGGGGGTTTTTGGGGGGTTTTTTGGGGGTTTTGGGGGGGTTTTTTGGGGGGTTTTTTGGGGTTTTCTGGGTTTTTTTTGTGGGTCTTTTTTGGGTTTTTTGGGGGGTTTTGGGGTTTTTTTGTGGGTTTTTTGAGGGTTTTTGGGGGGTTTTTTGGGGGGGGTTGGGGGTTTTTTTGGGGTTTTTTTTGGGTTTTTTTGGTGGGTTTTTTGGGGTTTTTTAGGTTTTTTTGTGGGGGTTTTTTTTTGGGTTTTTTTTTTTGGCTTTTCCCCGATTTTCGGAGCCTGCCCGGAGCGAACCTTAAACCTTTCAGCGGCGGGGGCGGGAGCTCCGCGGGGGAATCATCGCTCATTCCCAGGGAATCGTAAATCCATCGGCTCCGGGCCCGGCCCCGCCCGGCCCGGCTGGCGGCGGGGAAAATGGAATAAAAATGAAAATGAAAATAAAAATGAAAATAAAAAATAAAAATCCCAAATGCGAATAGAAATAAAAATAAAAATAAGAATAAAAATAAGAATAAGAATAAGACTAAGACTAAGAATAAGAATAAAAAATAAAAATCCCAAATGCGAATAGAAATAAAAATAAGAATAAGAATAAGAATAAAAATTAAAAAATAAAAATAAAAATTAAAAAAATTTAAAAAATAGAAAAAATAAAAATAAAAAGTAAAAATCCCAAATGGGAATAGAAGTAATAAAAAAAAGAATAAAAATAAAAATAAAAATAAAAATAAAAATAAAAATAAAAATAAAAATAAAATAAAAAATAAAAATAAAAATAAAAATAAAAATAAAAATAAAAATAAAAATAAAAATAAAAATAAAAATAAAAATAAAAATAAAAATAAAAATGGAATCGGGAGTTTGGGGAGAACTCCCAGGCCCGGGGATGTTGGGCTGGGGAGGGTGGCGGGGTTTGGGATGGGATGGGATGGGATGGGATGGGATGGGATGGGATGGGATGGGATGGGATGGGATGGGATGGGGTGGGATGGGATGGGATGGGGTGGGATGGGATGGGGTGGGATGGGGTGGGATGGATGGGATGGGATGGGATGGGATGGGATGGGATGGGATGGGATGGGATGGGATGGGATGGGATGGGGTGGGATGGGGTGGGATGGATGGGATGGGATGGGATGGGATGGGATGGGATGGGATGGGATGGGATGGGATGGGATGGGATGGGGTGGGATGGGATGGGATGGGATGGGATGGGATGGGATGGGATGGGATGGGATGGGATGGGATGGATGGGATGGGGTGGGATGGGGTGGGATGGGATGGGATGGGATGGATGGGATGGATGGGATGGGATGGGATGGGGTGGGATGGATGGGATGGATGGGATGGGATGGATGGGATGGATGGGATCCATGGGATCCATGGGATGGGATGGGATGGGATGGGATGGGATGGGATGGGATGGGATGGGATGGGATGGGATGGATGGGATGGGATGGATGGGATGGGATGGATGGGATGGGATGGGATGGGATGGATGGGATGGATGGGATCCATGGGATGGGATGGGATGGGATGGGATGGGATGGGATGGGATGGGATGGGATGGGGTGGGATGGATGGGATGGATGGGATCCATGGGATGGGATGGGATGGGATGGATGGGATGGGATGGGATGGGATGGGATGGGATGGGGTGGGATGGATGGGATGGATGGGATGGGATGGGATGGGGTGGGATGGATGGGATGGATGGGATCCATGGGATGGGATGGGATGGGATGGATGGGATGGGATGGGATGGGATGGGATGGGATGGGATGGGGTGGGATGGGGTGGGATGGGGTGGGATGGATGGGATGGATGGGATGGGATGGGATGGGGTGGGATGGATGGGATGGATGGGATCCATGGGATCCATGGGATCCATGGGATGGGATGGGATGGATGGGATGGGATGGGATGGGATGGATGGGATGGGATGGGATGGATGGGATGGGATGGGATGGATGGGATGGGATGGGGTGGGATGGGATGGGATGGGATGGATGGGGTGGGATGGGGTGGGATGGGGTGGGATGGGATGGATGGGATGGATGGGATGGGATGGGATGGGGCAGGAGCTGCTCCCACCGGGATTTGTCCCTCTGGGGTTTGGGAACAGCTCGGTCCCCTCTGCCCGCCCCAAATCCAGGCCCAGGAAAATCTGCGGGAATTGGGGATTCGGGGGGGTCTGGGGCTGGATTTGGGCTGGGGGGGGTTAGGGAATCTGGGCTGGATTTGGGATTTAGGGAATTCAGGGCTGGATGGGGTTTTCGGGAATTCAGGGCGGGATCTGGGATGCTCAGAAAGCCCCGGCGGGCCCGGCTCTCTCCAGGGCTCCATCTCCGGTTCCCATCCCCAAATCCCCAAGGAAAGGCCAAAATCCCCAAGGAAAGGCCAAAATCCCCAGGGAAAGGCCAAAGTTCCCAAGGAAAGGCCAAAGTTCCCAAGGAAAGGCCAAAGTTCCCAAGGAAAGGCCAAAGTTCCCAAGGAAAGGCCAAAGTTCCGTGGAAAGGCCGGGATTCCCAGGGAAGGGTCAGGATCCGGCTCCTCCTTTCCCACTTTTGACTTTATTCCCGATTTCCTTTCCCTCCTCCCCTCTCTTTCCCAGTTGTTTTTCCTCCTTTTCTTCCCATTCTTTTCCTTTCCCCCGTTCTTTCCCTGTTATTCCTTTAACTCCCCTTTTTATTTCCTCTTCCTTTCCCTTGTTTTTTTATTTTCCATTTGCCTTTTTCCTATTTTTAATAAATTATTTTTATTTTTATTTTTATTTTTTTATTTCTATTTTTAATTTATATTTTTAATTTTTGTTTTTATTTTGTATTTTTATTTTTATTTTTATTTTTAATTCTATTTCTATTTTTATTTTTATTCTTATTTTTATGTTGATTTTTACTTTAACTTTTATTTTTATGTTTATGTTTATTTTTATTTTTATTTTTTTATATATTTTTTTAAGATTTTAAATTTTTTAAAATTTTTATTTCTATTTTTATTTTTATGTTTATTTTTACTTTATATTTTTTAATTTTAAATTTTATTTTAATTTTAATATTAATTTTAGTTTTAGTTTTATATTTATTTCTATTTTTATTTTTATGTTTATGCTTATTTTTAATTTTTTTATTTTTATTTTTATTTCCAGGCCATTCCCGGCTGGAATTCTCCCGGGACAATCCCGGCGGGGCCGTTCCCGGCTGGAATTCTCCCGCGGGATCCCGGCGGGGCCGTTCCCGGCTGGAATTCTCCCGGGACAATCCCGGCGGGGCCGTTCCCGGCTGGATTCTCCCGGGACAATCCCGGCGGGGCCGTTCCCGGCTGGATTCTCCCGGGACGATCCCGGCGGGGCCATTCCCGGCTGGATTCTCCCGGGACGATCCCGGCGGGGCCGTTCCCGGCTGGATTCTCCCGGGACAATCCCGGCGGGGCCGTTCCCGGCTGGATTCTCCCGGGACGATCCCGGCGGGGCCATTCCCGGCTGGATTCTCCCGGGACGATCCCGGCCCGCCCGCCCGTCCGGGAGCAGCCCCGGGATCGCCGCCAGGTCCCCGCGGGCAGCGGCGGCGCA
>JAJNNQ010000308.1:0-40000 GCA_027886175.1 Phylloscopus collybita
AAAATTTTGAGGATTTTGGGGGCGTCCTGGGTGGGATTTGGGAGGTCCTGGAGGGTTTGGATAAATTTTGGGGTCCGGAGGGATTTTGGGCATCCCAGACCTTCCCAAAAAACCCCAAAATTTCCCCAAAAACCCCCCAAATTTCCCCCAAAATTTCCCCCAGACCAGCGTGGGAACCCAGTGCGACCCCGAGGAGATCATCGTGCTCTCGGACTCGGATTAGCCCCGCCCACCGCGCCTGGCCACGCCCCCTCCTCCCCGCAAAACCCCGCCCCCCTCCTCCACGCTCAGACCCCGCCCCTCTTTAGCTCCTCCCCCTCAATAAACCCCGCCTTTTGTTACACGCCTGGGCTCCGCCCCCTTTTTTGTCGTTTGTGGGCGTGGTCTGTGGCGGCCACGCCCCACTAAAATGTCACCGTGTTACGTCATAAAACGGGGGCGTGGCCTTTGCGGCTCGAGGGGGCGTGGCCGCGGGGGGCGTGGCCGGCTGATCCAAGATGGCGGCGCGCGGGCAGAAGGGGCGGAGCTTGAGGAGAGGGGGCGTGGCTTGAGCTGGGAAGAGGGCGGGAGCCTGCGCAAAAGGGGCGGGGCTTGCAGAATTTTGGAGAATTTGGGGGGAATTTGGGCGGAATTTGGGGGAATTTGGGGGATTTTGGGCGGATTTTAGGGGGATTTGGGTGGAATTTGGGGGATTTGGGCGGAATTTGGGGGATTTTGGGTGGAATTTGGGGGAAATTTGGGGGAATTTTCGGGGGGAATTTGGGGGATTTTGAGGGAATTTAGGGATTTTGGGGGAATTTTGGGCGGATTTTAGGGGAATTTTAGGGAATTTGGGTGGAATTTGGGTGGAAATTGGGGAAATTTGGGTGGAATTTGGGGAAATTTGGGGGAATTTTGGGGAATTTGGGCGGAATTTGGCGAAATTTGGGGGAATTTGGGGATTTGGGGAAATTTGGGGGGATTTTGGGGGGAATTTGGGTGGAATTTGGGGGATTTTGGGAAATTTAGGGGATTTGGGGGGAATTTTGTGGGGGAATTTGGCAGAATTTGGGGGGAATTTAGGGGGGATTTGGGCAGAATTTGGGGGATTTGGGGGGAATTTGGGTGGAATTTGGGGGATTTTGGGGGAATTTGGGTGGAATTTGGGGGAATTTTAGGGAATTTGGGGGGAAATTTAGGGGATTTTGGGGAATTTGGGGAAATTTGGGGGGATTTGGGGAGGATTTTAGGGGGAATTTCGGGTGGAATTTTGAGGGAATTTTCGTGGATTTTTGGGGGAATTTTGAGAGGATTTTGGCAGAATTTTGGGGGAATGGGGTAATTTTGGGGGAATTTTGAGGAAATTTTGGGGGAATTTTTGAGGAAATTTTCGTGGATTTTGGGGGGAATTTTGAGAGGATTTTGGCAGAATTTTGGGGGAATTTTGGGGTAATTTGAGGGAATTTTTGTGGATTTTTGGGGGAATTTTGGGGGGAATTTTGGGGGAATTTTGGGGGAATTTGGGGAGGATTTTCAGGGGAAATTTCGGCAGGACGACATAAAAGTTGTCCCGCTTATAACACCAAAGTTAATTACCACATAAAAATTAATTACAACATAAAACTTAGCTGGAAGAGTTAATTACAATACAAAAGTCTAATTACAATGTAAGTTAGTCGCAATATAAAAGTTAATTACCATATATAAGTTAATTACCATACAAAAGTTAATTACCATACAAAAGTTAATTGCCATACCAAAAGTTAATTACCATACAAAAGTTAATTGCCATACAAAAGTTAATTGCCATACAAAAGTTAATTGCCATACAAAAGTTAGTTGCAATATAAAAGTTAATTAAAATATAAAAGTTAATTACAATGTAAGTTAGTTGCAATATAAAAGTTAATTACCATATATAAGTTAATTACAATGTAAGTTAGTCGCAATATAAAAGTTAATTAAAATATAAAAGTTAATTACAATGCAAGTTAGTCGCAGTATAAAAGTTAATTACAATGTAAAAGTTAATTACAATGTAAGTTAGTCGCAATATAAAAGTTAATTACCATATATAAGTTAATTACAATGTTAGTCGCAATATAATAGTTAATTACAATATAAAAGTTAATTACAATGTAAGTTAGTTGCAATATAAAAGTTAATTACCATATAAAAGTTAATTACAATGTAAGTTAGTCGCAATATAAAAGTTAATTACAATATAAAAGTTAATTACAATGTAAGTTAGTTGCAATATAAAAGTTTAATTACCATATAAAGTTAATTACAATGTAAGTTAGTCGCAATATAAAAGTTAATTACCATATAAAAGTTAATTACAATGTAAGTTAGTCGCAATATAAAGTTAATTACAATATAAAAGTTAATTACAATGTAAGTTAGTCGCAATATAAAAGTTAATTACCATAGAAAAGTTAATTAATAAAAGTCAATTACAACATACAAGTTAATTGTAATGTAAGAGTTAATTATAATACAAAAGGTGGTTACAATATAAAAAGTTAATTACAATATAAAAATTAATTACCATATAAAAGTTAATTGCCATACAAAAGTTAGTTACAATATAAAAGTTAATTAATTACTTTTTATGTAATTTATGTAATTAATTTATGTAATTTATGTAATGTTACTTTAATATGTAAGTTAGTCGCAATATGAAAGTTAATTACAATATGAAAGTTAATTACAATTGAAGTTAATCGCAATATGAAAGTTAATTACAGCATTAAGTTAATTGCGATAGGAAAGTTGCCGTACAAAAGTTAGTTATCATACAAAAATTATTATAAGAACGATTACAAATTAATTACATAAATAGATTTTTATATAATTATATATAAATTTATATATAATATATATATGGTTTTTATATTATTTATATATAAATATATAATATAATATATATGAAATTTATATTATTATAATGAATGAATGATTGTAAGTAATTTATGTCATTAAACGACAAGGATATCGTGACATAATTACCTAATTATTTAATTAATTACATCATTAATTACATTAATTAATGATGTTAATTAATTACGCTGTGACATAAGCAGATTACAATGTTAGATTGAGGGATATAAATACATAATCTGATATAATTGACACTGATTTATTAATTTCATATTAAAAGAGTGATTAGTCTAATCGAAACTTGATTGATTTATTAATTTCATATAAAAAAGAGTGATTAGTCTAATCGAAACTTGATTGATTTATTAATTTCATATAAAAAAGATTGATGGATTAATCTAAGATTTATTAATTTCATATAAAAAGAGTGATTAGTCTAATAGAAACTTGATTGATTTATTAATTTCGTATAAAAAGAGTGATGGATTAATCTAAGATTTATTAATTTCATATAAAAAGAGTGATTAGTCTAATAGAAACTTGATTGATTTATTCATCTAATATAAAAAAGATTAATTTAATACAAAAAGATCGATTTATTCATCTAAGACAGACTGATTAATTTAATATAAAAAGATTGATTTATTCATCCAATATAAACAAGATTGGATTTGTTAATCTACTATAAAAAAGATTAATTTAATATAAAAAGATTGATTCGTTCATCTAATACAAAAAGGATTGATTGATTAATTTAATAGAAGAAAGATTGATTTATTAATTTTAATATAAAAAAGATTGATTTGTTCATCTAATACTAATCTAATACAAAAAGGATTGATTTATTAATTTAATAGAAGAAAGATTGATTTATTAATTTAATATAAAAAAGATTGATTTGTTCATCCAACATCAACGAGATTGATTGATTAATCTCATATAAAAAAGATTGATTGATTCATCTAATACAAAAAGGATTGATTGATTAATTTAATAGAAGAAAGATTGATTTATTAACTTAATATAAAAAAAGATTGATTTATTCATCTAATACAAAAAGGATTGATTTATTAATTAATTAGAAGATTGATTTATTCTTCCAATATAAAAAGATTGATTTGTTCATCTAATACAAAAAGGATTGATTTGTTAATTTAATAGAAGAAAGACTGATTTATTAATTTAATATAAAAAAGATTGATTTGTTCATCTAATACTAATCTAATACAAAAAGGATTGATTTGTTAATTTAATAGAAGAAAGATTGATTTATTAATTTAATATAAAAAGATTGATTTATTCATTAATAGAAACAGATCGATTCATGAATCTCATATTAAAAAAAAGATTGATTGATTCATTTAATAGAAACAAGATTGCTTTATTCATCTGACATAAAATGATTGATTAATCTAAGATTTATCAATTTGATCTAAACAAGATTGATTGATTCATTTGATAATAAACAAGATTGACTTATTTAATCTAATATAAAAAAAATTGATTTGTTCATCAATATTAAAAGATTGATTTAATAGAAAAAGATTGATTTATTCATCTGATACAAAAAGGATTGATTGATTAATTTAATAGAAGATTGATTCATTAATCTCATATAAAAAAGATTGATTTGTTCATCTAATATAAGATTGATTTATTAATCTAAGATTTATTAATTTGATCTAAACAAGATTGATTCATTTGATATAAACAAGATTGACTCATTTAATCTAATATAAAAAAAGATTGATTTGTTCATCCAATATTAAAGATTGATTTAGTATAAAAAGATTGATTTGTTCATCTAATACAAAAAGGATTGATTTATTAATTTAAGAAAGATTGATTTATTCTTCCAATATAAAAAAGATTGATTTGTTCATCTAATACTAATCTAATACAAAAGGATCGATTTATTCATTTAATAGAAGAAAGATTGATTTATTAATTTAATATAAACAAGATCGATTTGTTCATCTAATACAAAAAGGATTGATTTATTAATTAATTAAAGAAAGATTGATTTATTCTTCCATATAAAAAAGATTGATTTGTTCATCTAATACAAAAAGGATTGATTTATTAATTTAATAGAAGAAAGATTGATTTATTAATTTAATATAAAAAAGATTGATTTGTTCATCCAATATACAAAGATTGATTGATTCATCTAATACAAAAAGGATTGATTTATTAATTTAATAGAAGAAAGATTGATTTATTAATTTAATATAAAAAAGATTGATTTTATTCTTCTAATATAAAAAAGATTGATTTGTTCATCTAATACTAACCTAATACAAAAAGGATTGATTTATTAATTTAATATAAAAAAGATTGATTTACTAATCCAATATAAAAAGATTGATTTATTCATTTAATAGAAACAAGATTGCTTTATTCAACTAATATAAGATTGATTTATTAATCTAAGATTTATTAATTTGATATAAACAAGATTGATTCATTTGATATAAACAAGATTGACTCATTTAATCCTAATATAATAAAGATTGATTTGTTCATCCAATATAAAAAGATTGATTTGTTCACCTAATACTAATCTAATACAAAAAGGATTGATTGATTAATTTAATAGAAGAAAGATTGATTTATTAATTTAATATAAACAAGATCGATTTGTTCATCTAATACAAAAAGGATTGATTTATTAATTAATTAAAGAAAGATTGATTTGTTCATCCAATATAAAAAGATTGATTTATTAATTTAATAGAAGAAAGATTGATTGATTAATTTAATAGAGAAAGATTGATTTATTAATTAATATAAAAAAGATCGATTTGTTCATCAACAACAACGAGATTGATTGATTAATCTCATATAAAAAGATTGATTTGTTCATCTAATACAAAAAGGATTGATTTATTAATTAATTAGAAGAAAGATTGATTTATTCTTCCAATATAAAAAAGATCGATTTATCAATCCCATATAAAAAAAGATTGATTTATTCATTTAATATAAAAAAGATTGATTTGTTCATCTAATACAAAAAGGATTGATTGATTAATTTAATAGAAGAAAGATTGATTTATTAATTTAATATAAAAAAGATCGATTTGTTCATCCAACATCAACGAGATTGATTGATTAATCTCATATAAAAAAGATTGATTGATTCATCTAATACAAAAAGGATTGATTTATTAATTAATTAGAAGATGAATTATTAATTTAATATAAAAAAGATTGATTTATTCATCTAATAAAAAAGGATTGATTTATTAATTTAATAGAAGAAAGATTGATTTATTAATTTAATATAAAAAAGATTGATTTATTCATCCAACATCAACGAGATTGATTAATTAATCTCATATAAAAAAGATCGATTTATTCATCTAATACAAAAAGGATTGATTTATTAATTTAATAGAAGAAAGATTGATTTATTAATTTAACATAAAAAAGATTGATTTGTTCATCTAATACAAAAAGGATTGATTGATTAATTTAATAGAAGAAAGATTGATTTATTAATTTAATATAAAAAGATTGATTTATTCTTCCAATATAAAAAAGATTGATTTGTTCATCTAATACTAATCTAATACAAAAAGGATTGATTTATTATTTTAATAGAAGAAAGATTGATTTATTCTTCTAATATAAAAAAGATCGATTTATCAATCCCATATAAAAAAGATGGATTTATTCATTTAATATAAAAAAAGATCGATTTATCGATCCGATATAAAAAAGATTCCATCCATTGCACCTCCATCTCTTTCAGGCCGTGCAGTGCAAACACCAACACCCCCGAGTGTCCCCAAAGTGTCCCCAAAGTGTCCCCAAAGTGTCTCTGACTCACCCCAACCCAAGGATTCCCCCTCAAGAATTGGGACAACTTCACCCAAAATCCTCCCAAAATCCCCCAAACCCCTCTCCAACCCCACAGGAGCAGAGAGGAGCGGGGCTGTGACCCTGCCACCAACGGTGTCACCTCCTCCTGGCTGGTGACAGCAGCTTCCTCCATCCCCAGCAACCTCGGGATGTCCTCCACGGCTCTTTGGCGCCACTGGATCATCTCGAGATCATCGTGGCCACCACGAGGAGGACCCTCCAGGAGCTCATGGATGGCCCAGAGCCTCACCAGCAGGTGCCCGCGTGGCCAGCCGGGCGCTGGCCTCCGACGCCTGGGCCACCTGGGCCACCTGGGCCACCAAATCCTCCAGGAGATTGGGGGCCACCACCCTTGCCACCACCAGACAGAACCAGATCTCGAGGTGGCACCACAGCCAGTGGGAGAACTTCCTGGCTCTGTCACAAGTGGCCACCAAGCTCCTCATCCTCCTCACAGCCTCGTCCTCCTGCCCCATGGAGCTCTCCCAGGAGATCTGGAGCTCGGTGGCCTCCTGGAGAAGTTGGGACCACTCATGCTCCAGCGCCTTCGTCAACACCCACCAGGTGCGGACCTCGTTCCTTGCACGGTCTCGGGCCTCGGGGGAGTCCGGGTCAGCCTGGAGGGCGGCCAGGGCTCGGCGCAGGGAGGTGACATCGGAGCGGAAGGTGACGACGCGGTTCTCCACGATGACGGTGACGCGCTGGCGCAGAACCTTCCGGAGCCGCCCGGTGAATCTCCTCAGGCGGGCACGCACGGACCTCGAGAGCTCGGCCGGTCTCTGCGGCTCGGTCACTGCGGTCGTCACCTCATCCAGGGCGGCCACCACGGCCACCATCTCCTCCAGAGCCTGGGGGAAAGGGGGACAAGGGGGGAGGTGGCGGCGGGGACCTGGTGGCATTTGTGGTGTTCTGGGGTGGCGCCTTTGTCACCGCTCTGGAGGGGCTCGGCTGTGCCCTCTGTCCCCTCAGCCACCTCAGCCCCCCTCTGTCCATTTGTCACCTCCGCGCTGTTCCCCGCCACCCTCGGTCCCCTCAGCCACCCCCTGGCTGTCCCCTCACCCCCTCAGCCTCTCCCTCCTGCTGTCCCCTCAGCCACCCTCGGTCCCTTTGTCACCCCCTCAGCCCCCTCAGCCACCCTCTGTCCCTTTGTCACCCCCTCAGCCACCTCAGTCCCTCTGTCACCCCCTCAGCCCCCTCAGCCACCCCCTCCTACTGTTTCCCGCCACCCTCGGTCCCTTCATCCCCTCAGCCACCCTCGGTCCCCTCAAGCCATCCCCTCACTGTCCCCTCAGCCACCTTCGGTCCCCTCAGCCATCCCCTCGCTGTCCCCGCCACCCTCAGTCCCTTTGTCACCCCCGAGCCCCCTCAGCCATCCTCCCTCGCTGTTCCCGCCACTCTCGGTCCCCTCACACCCTCCTCAGCCCCTCATCCCCCCTCGGTCCCTTTGTCACCCCCTCAGCCTCCTCCCGCTGTTCCCGCCATCCTCGGTCCCCTCATCCCCTCAGCCACCCTCGGTCCCCTCATCCCCTCAGCCACCCTCGGTCCCCTCATCCCCTCAGCCACCCTCGGTTCCCTTCAGCTATCCCCCCGCTGTCCCCTCACCCCCTCAGCCACCCTCCCCCGCTGTCCCCGCCACCCTCAGTCCCCTCACCCCCCTCCTCAGCCCCTCAGCCACCCTCGCCCGCTGTTCCCGCCATCCTCGGTTCCCCTCATCCCCTCATCCCCCCCGCCTCACCCCACACCGCGCTGTCTCCCCCGCGCCCGCCACCCTCGGTGTCCCCCCTCCACCCCTCCGTCACCTCCGCGGTTCCTCCTGTCCCCCTGTCTGTCCCCCCTGTCTGTCCCCCCTGTCTGTCCCCCTGTCTGTCCCCCCGTCCGTCCCCTGCCCGCACCTCGCTCCAGAACGACAGCCTGATGAACTCCATCACCGCTGAGGGCGGCGGCGGCCATTGCGCCTGCGCCGGGGGTGGGGGGGGGGCGGCAACACGGAAATGTCGCCGTACCTCAGCGAGGTGACGTCACCGCCCGGGCACCGCCGCCCGTGACGTCATCGGCCACGCCCAGCCGGGCAGGATGAGTGGGGGAGGGGTCCCATGGATTATGGGGGGGGGGGGGGGGTGTAATTAATGAAACAGCCAGATTGCCAATCAAGCGGTGTCGCCGATTTATTACAGACCTGCCAATCAAGCAACGTCGCCTAAGTCATTCATTTCATTTAGAACAATATCTTCTGTACATTTACAATTCCTGCAGTTTACCGAATAGCCCCCTACCTATTTATAATTATTGACTATGACGTTTAACGCAAATTGCCTAAACGGTTGATTTCATTTATAACATCTATACATTTACAATTTTCTGCACTTTGCTGGATAGCCCCCTACATACTTGTAATTATTAACTACAACACAAATGACCTAAATCATTCGCTTCATTTATAACAATATCTTCTACACATTTACAATTTACCTGAGAGGTGGGCGCGTCCCCCCCCCACCCCGGCCCTTTGTCCCCACCTGTCCCTACCTGTCCCTACCTGGGACGGAACTACATCTCCCAGCGGCCCCCGCGGCTCCGCGCAGGCGCAGAAGCGGCGCGGAAAAAGGCGTGGCCTCCGCCATTTTGCCGGCGCTCGGTGAAGCGGGGCCGGGGCGGCTCTTAAAGGGGGCACGGCGCGGGCGGTGGGGCCCTCTCGGTGCGGGATGGAGAGCGGAGCGGCGGAGAAGGTGCGAGGGCGGCTGGGGAGCGGGCGAGGAGGGCGGCGGGACGGCGAGGGAGCGGCGGGAGTTCTCCTCGTCCTCCTCCCGTCCCCCTGGCCGTTGTCCCGTGGCCCCACCCGCTTTAAGGCTCGGCGACCCGAACGGGGCCCGGGGGGGGGGTGGATATGAGGGGAAGGGGGGGGGCGCCAAACGGCGGGAAAGGGGCGGGGCTAAAAAGGGCGGGAGTTTGGAGGCGTGGCCAATAGGAGGGGTGTGGCACTGGGAGGCGGGGCTTGGGGGCAGCGTGGCCTCCCCCGCCCCTTCCTCCGCCACCTCCCCACATTTCCGAGCCCCCTCCCCACATTTCCCTGTCACCCCACGACCCCCCAACCCCCCCAGGGCTCTGACCCACCCTCCCCCCCCACCATGTCCCCGTCATGTGAATCCCCAGCCCCGTGTCCTCCTCCCGACATTCCCGAACCCCCTCCTCTCATTTCCCTACCCCCATTTTTCTGCCCCCTCCCCACCGTCCGCAGCCGAGACTGGACTACATCTCCCAGCGGCCTCCGCGGCTCCGCGCAGGCGCCGGCGCTGGGCGGGAAGAGGCGCGGCCTCCGCCATTTTGTCGGAGCTCGGTGAAGCCGCGGGGAGGCCACGACCACGACCCCCCCAAACCCCCCAGGGCTCTGATCCCCCCCCACCCCATATTAACCCTCAGCCCCGTGTCCCCCTCCCCACATTTCCCCGCCCTCTCCCCACACTTCCCTGTCACCCCCACCATCCGCAGCCGAGACTGGACTACATCTCCCAGCGGCCCCCGCGGCTCCGCGCAGGCGCAGGCGCTGGGCGGGAAAAGGCGCGGCCTCCGCCATTTTGTCGGTGCTCGGTGAACCGGGGGGGAGGCCGCGATCACGATCCCCCAAACCCCCCAGAGCTCTGATCCCCCCCCCATCTTAACCCTCAGCCCCGTGTCCCCCTCCCCACATTTCCCCGCCCTCTCCCCACACTTCCCTGTCACCCCCACCATCCGCAGCCGAGACTGGACTACATCTCCCAGCGGCCCCCGCGGCTCCGCGCAGGCGCAGGCGCTGGGCGGGAAAAGGCGCGGCCTCCGCCATTTTGTCGGTGCTCGGTGAACCGGGGGGGAGGCCGCGATCACGACCCCCGAAACCCCCTCAGGGCTCTGACCGCCGCCTCCTTTGCCCCCCCCAGCCCCTCGCCGGGGGTCCCCCGCCGCCCCCGGAGCTGCTGCGGCGGCAGAAGCGGCGGGAGCTGGACGCGCGGCGCAGCAAATGCCGCATCCGCATCGGCGGCCACCTGGAGCGCTGGTGCCGCCTGAAGGAGCAGCTGGGCTTCGCCCTGCACTCCCAGCTGGCCCAGTTCCTGCTCGACAGGTGACTGCGGAGGGGGTAAAAACCCAAAAAAAACCCCACCTGGGTGAGGTAAAAACCACCTGTGGGGGGGTAAAAGCCAAAAAAAACCCCACCTGAGAGGGGGTAAAACTCACCTGTGAGGGGGTAAAACTCACCTGTGAGGGGTAAAACTCACCTGTGAGGGGGTAAATCCCACCTGGGAGGGGGTAAAACCCACCTGTGAGGGGTAAAACCCAAAATAACCAACCTGGAAGGAGTCAAAACTCACCTGTGAGGGGATAAAACTCACCTGAGAGAGGTAAAACCCGCCTGTGAGGGGGTAAAACCCATAAAAACTCACCTGGGAGGGGGTAAAACCCCTAAAAACTCACCTGTGAGTGGTAAAACTCACCTGTGAAGGGTCAAAACTCACCTGTGAGGGGTAAATCCCACCTGTGAGGGGGTAAAACTCACCTGGGAGGGATAAATCCCATTTAAAACTCACCTGGGAGGGGTCAAAACTCACCTGTGAGGGGGTAAAACCCACCTGTGAGGGGGTAAAACTCACCTGTGAGGGGGTAAAACTCACCTGAGAGAGGTAAAACCCATAAAAACTCACCTGGGAGGGGGTAAAACCCACCTGGGAGGGGGCAAAACCCACCTGAGAGGGGGCAAAACCCACCTGTGAGAGGCAAAACCCCTAAAAACTCACCTGGGAGGGGTCAAAACTCACCTGGGAGGGGTCAAAACTCACCTGGGAGGGGGTAAAACCCACCTGTGAGGGGGTAAAACTCACCTGTGAGGGGTAAAACCCAAAATAACCCACCTGGGAGGCGGTAAAAACTCACCTGAGAGAGGTAAAATCCACCTGTGAGGGGTCAAAACCCCCCTGTGAGGGGGCAAAACTCACCTGTGAGGGGTCAAAACCCACCTGGGAGGGGCAAAACCCCTAAAAAACCACCTGGGAGGGGTAGAAACCCACCTGTGAGGGGGTAAACCCCACCTGGGAGGGGCAAAACCCACCTGAGAGAGGTAAAACTCACCTGTGAGGGGGTAAAACCCACCTGTGAGGGGTCAAAACTCACCTGTGAGGGGTAAAACCCACCTGTGAGGGGGTAAAACTCACCTGTGAGGGGTCAAAACTCACCTGGGAGGGGGTAAAACCCACCTGTGAGGGGGCAAAACTCACCTGGGAGGGGGCAAAACTCACCTGGGAGGAGGTAAAACTCACCTGGGAGGGGGCAAAACTCACCTGTGAGGGGGTAAAACCCACCTGGGAGGGGGCAAAACCCACCTGGGAGGGGGCAAAACTCACCTGTGAGGGGTAAAACTCACCTGTGAGGGGTCAAAACTCACCTGGGAGGGGGCAAAACTCACCTGTGAGGGGGTAAAACTCACCTGTGAGGGGATAAAACTCACCTGGGAGGGGGCAAAACTCACCTGGGAGGGGTCAAAACTCACCTGTGAAGGGTCAAAACTCACCTGTGAGGGGTAAAACTCACCTGTGAAGGGTTAAAACTCACCTGGGAGGGGGTAAAACTCACCTGGGAGGGGGTAAAACCCATTTAACACTCACCTGTGAGGGGTCAAAACTCACCTGTGAGGGGTAAAACCCACCTGTGAGGGGGTAAAACCCATAAAAACTCACCTGTGAGGGGGTAAAACTCACCTGTGAGGGGTAAAACTCACCTGTGAGGGGTCAAAACTCACCTGTGAAGGGTCAAAACTCACCTGTGAAGGGTCAAAACTCACCTGGGAGGGGTCAAAACTCACCTGTGAAGGGTCAAAACTCACCTGGGAGGGAGTAAAACCCATAAAAACTCACCTGTGAGGGGGCAAAACTCACCTGGGAGGGGGCAAAACTCACCTGGGAGGGGGCAAAACTCACCTGGGAGGGGGTAAAACTCACCTGGGAGGGGGCAAAACCCACCTGTGAAGGGTCAAAACTCACCTGTGAAGGGTCAAAACTCACCTGTGAGGGGGTAAAACTCACCTGTGAGGGGTCAAAACTCACCTGTGAGGGGGCAAAACCCACCTGTGAGGGGGCAAAACTCACCTGGGAGGGGGCAAAACTCACCTGTGAGGGGTCAAAACTCACCTGTGAGGGGGCAAAACCCACCTGGGAGGGGCAAAACTCACCTGGGAGGGGGCAAAACTCACCTGTGAGGGGGCAAAACCCACCTGGGAGGGGGCAAAACTCACCTGGGAGGGGGTAAAACTCACCTGTGAGGGGGTAAAACTCACCTGTGAGGGGGCAAAACTCACCTGGGAGGGGGTAAAACTCACCTGGGAGGGGGTAAAACTCACCTGTGAGGGGGCAAAACCCACCTGGGAGGGGGTAAAACTCACCTGTGAGGGGGTAAAACTCACCTGGGAGGGGGTAAAACCCACCTGGGAGGGGGTAAAACTCACCTGTGAGGGGGCAAAACTCACCTGGGAGGGGGCAAAACTCACCTGTGAGGGGGTAAAACTCACCTGAGAGAGGTAAAACCCATAAAAACTCACCTGAGAGAGGTAAAACCCACCTGTGAGGGGGTAAAACCCATTTAAAACTCACCTGAGAGAGGTAAATCCTGCCTGTGAGGGGATAAAACTCACCTGGGAGGGATAAATCCCATTTAAAACTCACCTGTGAGGGGTCAAAACTCACCTGGGAGGGGTCAAAACTCACCTGTGAAGGGTCAAAACTCACCTGTGAGGGGGCAAAACTCACCTGTGAGGGGGCAAAACTCACCTGGGAGGGGTCAAAACTCACCTGTGAGGAGGTAAAACTCACCTGTGAGGGGGTAAAACTCACCTGTGAGGGGGCAAAACTCACCTGAGAGGGGGCAAAACTCACCTGAGAGGGGTCAAAACTCACCTGTGAAGGGTCAAAACTCACCTGGGAGGGGTCAAAACTCACCTGGGAGGGGTCAAAACTCACCTGGGAGGGGGTAAAACCCACCTGTGAGGGGGTAAAACTCACCTGTGTGGGGGTAAAACTCACCTGTGAGGGGTCAAAACTCACCTGGGAGGGGTCAAAACTCACCTGTGAGGGGGTAAAACTCACCTGTGAGGGGGCAAAACTCACCTGTGAGGGGTAAAACTCACCTGTGAAGGGTCAAAACTCACCTGGGAGGGGTAAAACTCACCTGTGAAGGGTCAAAACCCACCTGTGAGGGGTAAAACTCACCTGGGAGGGGTCAAAACCCACCTGTGAGGGGGTAAAACTCACCTGTGAGGGGGTAAAACCCACCTGTGAGGGGGTAAATCCCATAAAAACTCACCTGGGAGGGGGTAAAACTCACCTGTGAGGGGTCAAAACTCACCTGGGAGGGGTCAAAACTCACCTGGGAGGGATAAATCCCATTTAAAACTCACCTGTGAGGGGTCAAAACTCACCTGTGAGGGGGTAAAACCCACCTGGGAGGGGTAAATCCCACCTGTGAGGGGATAAAACTCACCTGAGAGGGGATAAAACTCACCTGTGAGGGGGTAAAACCCACCTGAGAGAGGTAAAACCCATAAGAACTCACCTGTGAGGGGTAAAACTCACCTGTGAGGGGGCAAAACTCACCTGGGAGGGGTAAAACTCACCTGTGAGGGGTAAAAACTCACCTGGGAGGGGTAAAACTCACCTGTGAGGGGGCAAAACTCACCTGGGAGGGGGTAAAACTCACCTGGGAGGGGGCAAAACTCACCTGGGAGGGGGCAAAACCCACCTGTGAGGGGGTAAAACCCAAAATAACCCACCTGTGAGGGGTAAAACTCACCTGTGAGGGGTAAAACTCACCTGTGAAGGGTCAAAACTCACCTGTGAGGGGTCAAAACCCACCTGTGAGGGGGTAAAACTCACCTGTGAAGGGTCAAAACTCACCTGTGAGGGGTAAAACTCACCTGTGAAGGGTCAAAACCCACCTGTGAGGGGTAAAACTCACCTGGGAGGGGTAAAACTCACCTGTGAGGGGTCAAAACTCACCTGTGAAGGGTCAAAACTCACCTGGGAGGGGTCAAAACTCACCTGAGAGAGGTAAAACCCACCTGGGAGGGGTAAAACTCATCTGTGAGGGGGTAAAACCCACCTGTGAGGGGGTAAAACTCACCTGGGAGGGGTAAAACCCATTTAAAACTCACCTGTGAAGGGTCAAAACTCACCTGTGAGGGGTAAAACTCACCTGGGAGGGGGTAAAACTTACCTGAGAGGGGTAAAACCCATAAAAACTCACCTGGGAGGGGGTAAAACCCACCTGTGAGGGGGTAAAACCCACCTGGGAGGGGGTAAAACTCACCTGGGAGGGATAAATCCCATTTAAAACCCACCTGGGAGGGGTAAAAACTCACCTGAGAGAGGTAAAACCCATAAAAACTCACCTGAGAGAGGTAAAACCCACCTGGGAGGAGGTAAAACCCATTTAAAACTCACCTGAGAGAGGTAAATCCTGCCTGTGAGGGGATAAAACTCACCTGGGAGGGATAAATCCCATTTAAAACTCACCTGTGAAGGGTCAAAACTCACCTGGGAGGGGGTAAAACCCACCTGTGAGGGGTAAAACTCACCTGTGAGGGGTCAAAACTCACCTGTGAAGGGTCAAAACTCACCTGTGAAGGGTCAAAACTCACCTGGGAGGGGTAAAACTCACCTGTGAGGGGGCAAAACTCACCTGTGAAGGGTCAAAACTCACCTGTGAAGGGTCAAAACTCACCTGGGAGGGGTCAAAACTCACCTGAGAGAGGTAAAACCCACCTGGGAGGGGTAAAACTCACCTGTGAGGGGGTAAAACCCACCTGTGAGGGGGTAAAACTCACCTGGGAGGGATAAATCCCATTTAAAACTCACCTGTGAAGGGTCAAAACTCACCTGTGAGGGGGTAAAACTCACCTGGGAGGGGGTAAAACTTACCTGAGAGGGGTAAAACCCATAAAAACTCACCTGTGAGGGGGTAAAACCCACCTGTGAGGGGTAAAACTCACCTGTGAGGGGTCAAAACTCACCTGTGAAGGGTCAAAACTCACCTGTGAAGGGTCAAAACTCACCTGTGAGGGGGTAAAACTCACCTGAGAGAGGTAAAACCCACCTGGGAGGGGTCAAAACTCACCTGTGAGGGGTCAAAACTCACCTGTGAGGGGGTAAAACTCACCTGAGAGAGGTAAAATCCACCTGTGAGGGGGCAAAACTCACCTGGGAAGGATAAATCCCATTTAAAACTCACCTGTGAGGGGATAAAACCCATAAAAACACACCTGAGAGGGGTAAAACCTCACCTGAGAGAGGTAAAACTCACCTGTGAGGGGGTAAAACCCACCTGTGAGGGGTCAAAACTCACCTGTGAGGGGTAAAACCCACCTGTGAGGGGGTAAAACCCATAAAAACTCACCTGTGAGGGGATAAAACTCACCTGTGAGGGGGTAAAACTCACCTGTGAGGGGTCAAAACTCACCTGGGAGGGGTCAAAACTCACCTGGGAGGGGTCAAAACTCACCTGTGAGGGGGCAAAACTCACCTGTGAGGGGTCAAAACCCACCTGGGAGGGGCAAAACCCCTAAAAAACCACCTGGGAGGGGTAGAAACCCACCTGTGAGGGGATAAATCCCACCTGGGAGGGGGTAAACCCCACCTGGGAGGGGCAAAACCCACCTGAGAGAGGTAAAACCCACCTGTGAGGGGTCAAAACTCACCTGTGAGGGGTCAAAACTCACCTGGGAGGGGTCAAAACTCACCTGGGAGGGGTCAAAACCCACCTGGGAGGGGGTAAAACTCACCTGTGAGGGGGTAAATCCCATTTAAAACTCACCTGTGCTGGGGAAAATGGGATTTTTGCGCTCACCTGTCGGTGTTTCCGCGCAGGTACAGCTCACCTGGCTGCACCTGGAGCCCAGGTGAGTGGTTTAATTTTAATTTTTGCTCCACCAATCATTGAAGTTGGTTTTGGTTTTCTTCCACCGGTTGGGTTGTTTTAAAAAAAAAATTTAAAAAAATTATAATTTCATTAAATTTTTAAAAAATAAAATTGGCAAAAAATGAAAATTTCATTAAATTTATAAAAAAAAAAATTGGCAAAAAATGAAAATTTCATTAAATTTTTAAAAAATAAAATTGGCAAAAAATGAAAATTTAATTAAATTTATAAAAAAAAAATTGGCAAAAAATGAAAATTTCATTAAATTTATAAAAAATAAAATTGGCAAAAAATGAAAATTTCATTAAATTTATATTAAAAAAAACCAACCTGCCGACAATTAAAATTTAATTCAATTTGAAAAGAAATCGCCCAAAACTTAAAATTTCATTCAACTTTAAAAAAAAAAAGTTGCCAAAAATTCAAATTCCGTTAATTTTTAAAAAAAACCGAATTGCCAAAAGTGAAAGTTTAATTAAATTTTAAAAAAAGCCAAAAATTAAAATTCAATTAAATTTTAAAAAAATTTTGCCAAAAATGAAAATTTAATTGAATTTTAAAAAAGTCAAAAATTAAAATGAATTAAATTAAATTTAAAAAGTCAAGAATTAAAATTTAATTAATTTTTTTTTAAAATTGCCAAAAATTAGAATTTAATTCAATAAGAAAAAATTGCCAAAAATTAAAATTTAATTCAATAAGAAAAAATTGCCAAAAATTAAAATTTAATGACATTTTTTTAAAAAAGTCAAGAATTAAAATTTAATTCAATTAAAAAAAAAATTGCCAAAAAATTTCAATTTAATCCAATTTTTAAAATAAAAAAAATCGCCAAAAATTCCAATTTAACCCAATTTAAAAAAAATTCAAATTTAATCAAATTTTAAAAAAAAATCGCCAAAAATTCCAATTTAATCCAATTTAAAAAAAAAATCGCCAAAAATTCCAATTTAACCCAATTTTTAAAATAAAAAAAATTGCCAAAAATTCCAATTTAATCGAATTTTTAAAAAAGGCCAAAAATTCCAATTTAATCCAATTTTCAAAAAAGGCCAAAAATTCCAATTTAACCCAATTTAAAAAAAAAAAAATCGCCAAAAATTCCAATTTAATCCAATTAAAAAAAAATCGCCAAAAATTCCAATTTAATCCAATTTAACCCAAATTAAAAAAATAAAAAAATCGCCAAAAAATTAACACCTCATCACAAACCCAACCCCACTCATTCCCAACCTCCCCAATTAATAAAAACTCCATCCTGATGAAGTTTTTAATTCTCATTTTTATTTTTTCCCCCCCACTTTTTACCGCAGGTGAGGCCGGGCAGGCGCAGGCCCTGCAGCGCCTGGTGGCTCTGAGCCACGGCCACGGCCGGCACTGCCGCTTCGTGCCGGACGTCCGGCCGCCACCGCCCGGCAACGCCGCGGCCACCGCGGCCGCCCCGCTGCTCTGGCGTTGCCTGGCCGGTCACACCTTCACCTGGGGGGGCTTCACCGCCACCGGGGACCACCAGGAACTGACGGCCGGAGAGGAGAGCGGCCAGCAGGAGGTGGGAGAAGGTGATGGTGGTGGGACAGGTGAGTGGTTTCGGCCAGGTGAGGTTTGCACCTTGGTTGGGCTTCTCAGCCCGGTTCTGGGTCTGGGTCTGGGTCTGGTTCTGGTTCTGGTTCCAGTCCCAGTCCCAGTTCTGGTTCTGGTTCCGGTTCTGGTTCTGGTTCTGGTCCCGGTCCCAGTTCCGGTTCCAGTCCCAGTCCCAGTCCCAGGTGATGCTGGGACAGGTGAGCGGCTTCGGCCAGGTGAGGTTTGCACCTTGGTTGGGCTTCTCAGCCCGGTTCTGGGTCTGGTTCTGGTTCTGGTTCTGGTTCTGGTTCCAGTTCCAGTCCCAGTTCTGGTTCCAGTTCCAGTCCCAGTCCCAGTTCTGGTTCCAGTCCCAGTCCCAGTTCTGGTTCTGGTCCCAGTCCCAGTTCTGGTTCCAGTCCCAGTCCCAGTTCTGGTTCCAGTCCCAGTCCCAGTTCTGGTTCTGGTCCCAGTCCCAGTTCTGGTTCCAGTCCCAGTCCCAGTTCTGGTTCTGGTCCCAGTCCCAGGTGATGGTGGGACAGGTGAGCGGTTTCGGACAGGTGAGCTTTGCACCTTGGTTGGGCTTCTCAGCCCGGTTCTGGGTCTGGTTCTGGGTCTGGGTCTGGTCCCAGTTCTGGTTCCATTCCCAGTCCCAGTTCTGGTTCTGGTCCCAGTCCCAGTTCTGGTTCCAGTCCCAGTCCCAGTTCTGGTTCCAGTCCCAGTCCCAGTTCTGGTTCTGGTCCCAGTCCCAGTTCTGGTTCCAGTCCCAGTCCCAGTTCTGGTTCCAGTCCCAGTCCCAGGTGATGGTGGGACAGGTGAGCGGTTTCGGACAGGTGAGCTTTGCACCTTGGTTGGGCTTCTCAGCCCGGTTCTGGGTCTGGTTCTGGGTCTGGGTCTGGTCCCAGTTCTGGTTCCATTCCCAGTCCCAGTTCTGGTTCTGGTCCCAGTCCCAGTTCTGGTTCCAGTCCCAGTCCCAGTTCTGGTTCCAGTCCCAGTCCCAGTTCTGGTTCCGGTCCCAGTCCCAGTTCTGGTTCTGGTCCCAGTCCCAGTTCTGGTTCCGGTCCCAGTCCCAGTTCTGGTTCCGGTCCCAGTCCCGTCCCAGTCCCAGTCTCAGTTCAGTCCCAGTCCCAGGTGATGCTGGGACAGGTGAGCGGTTTCGGACAGGTGAGCTTTGCACCTTGGTTGGGCTTCTCAGCCCGGTTCTGGGTCTGGTTCTGGGTCTGGGTCTGGGTCTGGGTCTGGTTCTGGGTCTGGGTCTGGTCCCAGTTCTGGTTCCATTCCCAGTCCCAGTTCTGGTTCTGGTTCCAGTCCCAGTTCTGGTTCTGGTTCCAGTTCCAGTTCTGGTTCTGGTTCCAGTCCCAGTTCTGGTTCCAGTCCCAGTCCCATCCCAGTCCCAGTTCTGGGTCTGGTTACAGTTCCGGTTCTGGTTCTGGTTCCAGTTCTGGTTCCAGTTCCATTTCTGGTTCCAGTCCCATCCCAGTCCCAGTTCCGGTTCTGGTTCCAGTTCCAGCTCCAGTTCTGGTTCCAGTCCCAGTCCCAGTCCCAGTTCCGGTTCTGGTTCCAGTTCCGGTTCCGGTTCCCATCCCAGTTCCAGTTCCGGTTCCAGTTCTGGTTCTGGTTCCAGTTCCAGTCCCATCCCAGTCCCGGTTTCGGTCCCAGTCCCAGTTCTGGTTCTGGTTCCAGTTCTGGTTCCAGTCCCAGTCCCAGTTCTGGTTCTGGTTCCAGTTCTGGTTCTGGTTCCAGTTCCAGTTCTGGTCCCATCCCAGTCCCAGTTCTGGTCCCAGTTCAGTCCCAGTCCCAGTTCTGGTTCTGGTTCCAGTTCCGGTTCCGGTTCTGGTCCCGGTCCCAGTCCCAGTTCCGGTTCCAGTCCTGGTCCCAGTTCCAGTTCTGGTTCCAGTCCCAGTTCTGGTTCCAGTCCCAGTTCTGGTTCCAGTCCCAGGTGATGGTGGGACAGGTGAGTGGTTTTGGACAGGTGAGGTTTGCACCTTGGTTGGGCTTCTCAGCCCGGTTCTGGGTCTGGGTCTGGGTCTGGGTCTGGGTCTGGTTCCAGTCCCAGTTCTGGTTCTGGTTCCAGTCCCAGTCCCAGTTCTGGTTCCAGTTCCAGTTCTGGTTCCAGTCCCAGTTCTGGTTCCAGTTCCAGTTCTGGTTCTGGTTCCAGTTCTGGTTCCAGTTCCAGTCCCAGTTCTGGTTCCAGTTCCAGTTCTGGTTCTGGTTCCAGTTCTGGTTCCAGTTCCAGTCCCAGTTCTGGTTCCAGTTCCAGTCCCAGTTCTGGTTCCAGTCCCAGTCCCAGTTCTGGTTCCAGTTCCAGTTCTGGTTCTGGTTCCAGTTCTGGTCCCAGTCCCAGTTCTGGTTCCAGTCCCAGTCCCAGTTCTGGTTCTGGTTCCAGTTCTGGTTCCAGTTCCAGTTCTGGTTCTGGTTCCAGTTCTGGTTCCAGTTCCAGTTCTGGTTCCAGTCCCAGTTCTGGTTCCAGTTCCAGTTCTGGTTCTGGTTCCAGTTCTGGTTCCAGTTCTGGTTCCAGTCCCAGTTCTGGTTCCAGTTCCAGTTCTGGTCCCAGTTCTGGTTCTGGTTCCAGTTCCAGTTCTGGTTCTGGTTCCAGTTCCAGTCCCATCCCAGTCCCGGTTTCAGTCCCAGTCCCAGTTCTGGTTCTGGTTCCAGTTCTGGTTCCAGTCCCAGTCCCAGTCCCAGTTCTGGTTCTGGTTCTGGTTCTGGTTCCAGTTCCAGTTCTGGTTCCGGTCCCAGTCCCAGTCCCAATCCCAGGTGATGCTGGGACAGGTGAGCGGTTTCGGCCAGGTGAGCTTTGCACCTTGGTTGGGCTTCTCAGCCCGGTTCTGGGTCTGGTTCTGGTTCCAGTCCCAGTTCTGGTCCCAGTTCAGTCCCAGTCCCAGTTCTGGTTCTGGTTCTGGTTCCAGTCCCAGTTCTGGTTCTGGTTCCAGTTCCGGTTCTGGTTCCAGTTCCAGTTCCGGTTCTGGTCCCAGTCCCAGTTCCAGTTCTGGTTCCAGTTCCGGTTCTGGTTCTGGATCCGGTTCCGGTTCCAGTTCCAGTTCCGGTTCCGGTTCCGGTTCTGGTTCTGGATCCGGTTCCGGTTCCAGTTCCGGTTCCAGTCCCGGTTCCGGTTCCGGTTCCGGAACTTTCCCTGCTCCTGCCCCACCCCTCCCTCCTCCTCCTCCCCCAGCCCCTCCTCACCTGCCCCTCCCCCCTTTTCCAGCCCCACAGGTGACACCGGAGGCGGGGCCAGCGCTGCCAGCCGGGGACAGGTGAGTGGGGAAACCCACCTGGTGGGGACAGGTGAGTGGTGGCACACACCTGGTGGGGACAGGTGAGTGGTGGCACCCACCTGGCGGGGACAGGTGAGTGGTGGCACACACCTGGTGGGGACAGGTGAGTGGTGGCACACACCTGGTGGGGACAGGTGAGTGGTGGCACCCACCTGGTGGGGACAGGTGAGTGCTGGCACACACCTGGTGGGGACAGGTGAGTGCTGGCACACACCTGGCGGGGACAGGTGAGTGGGGAAACCCACCTGGTGGGGACAGGTGAGTGCTGGCACACACCTGGTGGGGACAGGTGAGTGCTGGCACACACCTGGTGGGGACAGGTGAGTGCTGGCACACACCTGGCGGGGACAGGTGAGTGGTGGCACACACCTGGTGGGGACAGGTGAGTGAGGAAACCCACCTGGTGGGGACAGGTGAATGCTGGCACACACCTGGTGGGGACAGGTGAGTGAGGAAACCCACCTGGTGGGGACAGGTGAGTGCTGGCACACACCTGGCGGGGACAGGTGAGTGGTGGCACACACCTGGTGGGGACAGGTGAGTGGGGAAACCCACCTGGTGGGGACAGGTGAGTGCTGACACACACCTGGTGGGGACAGGTGAGTGCTGGCACACACCTGGTGGGGACAGGTGAGTGGTGGCACCCACCTGGCGGGGACAGGTGAGTGGGGAAACCCACCCGGTGGGGACAGGTGAGTGCTGGCACACACCTGGTGGGGACAGGTGAGTGCTGGCACACACCTGGTGGGGACAGGTGAGTGGTGGCACCCACCTGGTGGGGACAGGTGAGTGCTGAAACCCACCTGGTGGGGACAGGTGAGTGGTGGCACCCACCTGGTGGGGACAGGTGAGTGCTGAAACCCACCTGGTGGGGACAGGTGAGTGGTGGCACCCACCTGGTGGGGACAGGTGAGTGCTGGCACACACCTGGTGGGGACAGGTGAGTGGTGGCACACACCTGGTGGGGACAGGTGAGTGGTGGCACACACCTGGTGGGGACAGGTGAGTGCTGAAACCCACCTGGTGGGGACAGGTGAGTGGTGAAACCCACCTGGTGGGGACAGGTGAGTGCTGGCACACACCTGGTGGGGACAGGGGGTGGGCGTGGCCCTGTCTGACCCCTCCCTGAGGTCCCCAAGGTTGTCCAGAGGTGACCCCAGGTCACTGTCCCGAGGTGACCCCAGGTCATTGTCCAGGGTGACCCCAGGTCATTGTCCAGAGGTGACCCCAGGTCACTGTCCAGAGGTGACCCCAGGTCATTGTCCAGAGGTGACCCCAGGTCATTGTCCAGGGTGACCCCAGGTCATTGTCCCGAGGTGACCCCAGGTCACTGTCCAGGGCTGACCCCAGGTCACTGTCCAGAGGTGACCCCAGGTCACTGTCCAGAGGTGACCCCAGGTCACTGTCCCGAGGTGACCCCAGGTCATTGTCCAGGGCTGACCCCAGGTCACTGTCCCGAGGTGACCCCAGGTCATTGTCCAGGGCTGACCCCAGGTCACTGTCCCGAGGTGACCCCAGGTCATTGTCCCGAGGTGACCCCAGGTCATTGTCCAGGGCTGACCCCAGGTCACTGTCCCGAGGTGACCCCAGGTCATTGTCCAGGGCTGACCCCAGGTCACTGTCCCGAGGTGACCCCAGGTCACTGTCCCGAGGTGACCCCAGGTCACTGTCCAGGGCTGACCCCAGGTCACTGTCCCGAGGTGACCCCAGGTCATTGTCCAGGGCTGACCCCAGGTCACTGTCCCGAGGTGACCCCAGGTCATTGTCCCGAGGTGACCCCAGGTCATTGTCCAGGGCTGACCCCAGGTCACTGTCCAGGGTGACCCCAGGTCATTGTCCAGGGCTGACCCCAGGTCATTGTCCCGAGGTGACCCCAGGTCACTGTCCAGCAGCTCCACCCCGGGTGACCCCGCGGAGCCCCGGGAGGACGATGAGGGTGAGGATGAGGATGAGGATGAAGATGAAGATGACCTGGCCTACAGCGATGACCTGCGGGATGAGAACTACCAGCCCTGCTCCTCCCTGGACAGGTGAGGGAACCCTGGAGGAACCTGAGGAGCAGGTGCCACCAGCCCAGTCCAGACCAGTCTGGTGTCCCAGTCCAGAGCGGTGTGTCCAACCGTGTCCCACCATGTCCATCTCATGTCCATCCCATGTCCTACCATGTCCATCCCATGTCCTACCATGTCCAGCTGTGTCCATCCCATGTCCAACCCATGTCCAACCCACATCCAGCTGTGTCCATCTCATGTCCATCCCATGTCCCACCATGTCCTACTGTGTCCATCCCATGTCCAACCCATGTCCCACCATGTCCAGTTGTGTCCATCCCATGTCCTACCATGTCCAGTTGTGTCCATCTCATGTCCAGCTGTGTCCATCTCATGTCCATCCCATGTCCAACCCATGTCCCACCATGTCCAGCTGTGTCCAGCTGTGTCCATCCCATGTCCCACCATGTCCAGCTGTGTCCCACCATGTCCCACCATGTCCCACCATGTCCCACCATGTCCAGATGTGTCCAATCCATGTCCATCCCATGTCCATCCCATGTCCATCCCATGTCCCACCATGTCCTACCATGTCCCACCATGTCCAGCTGTGTCCATCTCATGTCCTACTCTGTCCATCCCATGTCCAGCTGTGTCCATCCCATGTCCATCCCATGTCCAACCATGTCCAACTGTGTCCAGTTGTGTCCATCCTATGTCCATCCCATGTCCCACCACGTCCTACTGTGTCCATCCCATGTCCATCCCATGTCCCACCATGTCCTACCATGTCCAGCTGTGTCCATCCCATGTCCAACCCATGTCCCACCATGTCCCACCATGTCCCACCATGTCCTACCATGTCCAGCTGTGTCCAGCTGTGTCCATCCCATGTCCCACCATGTCCAGCTGTGTCCATCCCACGTCCATCCCACGTCCCACCACATCTAACCAAGCCTTTCCCCCTGTCCAACCCATGACCCACCCACCTCTGACCATCTCCAGCTCCTTTCCCACCCCACCCCACCCCACGGACCTTCTGACCCCACCCTCTCCCCGCCCCCCACAGCTCCTCGGAGCTGCGGCCGCGCCGGGGCCCGGCGGCCAAAGCCCGTGAGAAACCGGCCCAGGAGGAGGAACAGGAGGAGCAGCCCCTGGCCACCAGCTCTGGTCCCTTGGAGGAGAAGAGTGGACGGGTCAGGTGAGTCCTGGTGGCCTCAGCAGGGAGGATGAGGGGGATGGGAGAAGGTCAGAGGTCACGGGGAGTGACCGATGGTGGCCATGGGGACAACGTCTGTGTGTCCCCAAGGTGAGGGACATCCCTGACCATGATGCTCCTGGGCATGGGGACAACGTCTGTGTGTCCCCAAGGTGGTGGACGTCCCACCCACCCGGTGACATCGTTGGCCGTGTCTCCTGGGGACATCTTGGGGACATCTTGTCTCCTTGGGGACAAGATCTTTGTGTCCCCAAGGTGAGGGACAACCCTCCCCATGATGCTCCTGGCCATGGGGACAACAACAACACCTGTGTGTCCCCAAGGAGAAGAAACCCTCCCCATGATGCTCACCTGAGCTCTGAGGGTTTCTCTGGAGGCTTTGCACCATTGAAGGTCCACGCCCAGCCACACCTCCAACGCACCTGGGCTACTCACCTGGCTGGTGGCTTCACTGGAGGCTTTGCACCATCGAAGGTCCACGTTTTGGGTTAGAAACAGGAGAACTTCCGGGTTGGATTTTTGGGGATTTTTGGGCAATTTTGGGCTCCAAATTTGAAATTTTTGGGTTTTTTTTTGGGTCTCCTCCTGCAGGTGCCGGCGGGCGGGGGAGAGCGAGGAGCTGGAGGAGATCGGCCCCAAGAGGATCAGGTACCTGGAGAAGGTTCCAGAAGGTTCCAGGTGGAGGAGGAGGAGGAGGAGGAGGAGGAGGAGGAGGAGGAAGGCCGGGGGGGTTTCGGAGTTGATTTTGGGGGGAAAAAAGGGGGAAATGGGAAAAAAGGTGGGGGAGGGGCAGGTGCTGGCGGGGTTGGGACCTTCCTCTTCATCGTCGTCATCGTCATCATCTTCTTCTTCCTCCTCCTCCTCATCAATCATCTTCTTCATCATCATCTTCATCATCCTCGTCAACCTTTCCCTCCTTCTCCTCCTCCTCCTCCTCCTCCCCATCGTCCTCATCAATCTTCATCATCATCTTCATCCTCTTCCTCCTCCTCATCATCGTCCTCCTCCTTCTCCTTCTGCTCCTCCTCCTCATCTTCATCATCCTCATCTTCATCATCCTCATCTTCCTCCTCCTCCTCATGATCAATGATCATCTTCATCCACCTTCTGCTCCTCATCATCTTCATCATCACCGTCCTCATCCTTCTCCTCATCCTCTTCCTCCTCATCCTCATCTTCATCATCATCATCATCATCATCAATCATCTTCATCAACCTTCTCCTCCTCCTCATCATCATCCTCCTCATCCTCCTTCTCTTCTTCCTCTTCCTCCTCATCGTCCTCCTCCTCCTTCTCCTTCTGCTCCTCCTCATCATCATCCTCATCATCTTCATCATCCTCATCATCATCTTCATCTTCATCATCCTCATCTTCCTCCTCCTCATCATCAACGATCATCTTCATCCACCTTCTGCTCCTCATCATCTTCATCATCACCGTCCTCATCCTTCTCCTCATCCTCATCATCCTCATCGTCCTCATCCTCATCATCTTCATCCTCATCAATCTTCATCAACCTTCTCCTTCTCCTCATCATCCTCATCTTCATCCTCCTCCTCCTCCTCCTCATCCTCATCATCATCAATCATCTTCATCAACCTTCTCCTCCTCATCATCGTCATCTTCATCGTCGTCCTCCTCCTCCTCCTTCTCTTCTTCCTCTTCCTCCTCATCGTTCTCCTCCTCCTTCTCCTTCTGCTCCTCCTCATCATCTTCATCCTCATCATCCTCCTCCTCATCATCAACGATCATCTTCATCATCCTCATCCTCCTCATCATCATCATCATCCTCCTCGTCAATCATCTTCATCCACCTTCTCCTCCTCATCATCATTTTCATCTTCATCATCCTCATCACCATCCTCATCCTCCTCTTCTTCCTCATCCTCATCATCATCCTCTTCCTCCTCCTCCTCGTCAATCATCTTCACCTTCATCATCATCTTCATCCTCATCCTCCTCTTCTTCCTCCTTTTCTTCCTCCTCTTCCTCCTCCTCCTCCTTCTTCTCCTTCTGCTCCTCATCATCCTCATCATCTTCATCATCCTCATCACCTTCATCCTCATCATCAACAATCATCTTCATCCACCTTCTCCTCCTCCTCATCTTCATCATCACTGTCCTCATCCTTCTCCTCATCCTCATCATCCTCATCATCCTCATCATCCTCATCAATCTTCATCAACCTTCTCCTCCTTCTCCTCATCATCCTCATCTTCATCATCATCCTCATCATCATCAACAATCATCTTCATCCACCTTCTCCTCCTCCTCATCTTCATCATCACTGTCCTCATCCTTCTCCTCATCCTCTTCCTCCTCCTCATCATCCTCATCCTCATCAAACTTCATCATCCTCCTCCTCATCATCCTCATCATCCTCATCTTCATCAATCATCTTCATCAACCTTTTCCTTCTCCTCCTCATTCTCCTCATCATCATTCTCATCTTCATCAACCTTCTCCTCCTCCTCTTCCTCCTTATCTTCATCATCCTCACCTTCATCCTCCTCCTCCTCTTCCTCCTCCTCCTCATCAATCGTCTTCGTCAACCTTCTCCTCCTCATCGCCGTCATCTTCATCATCCTCCTCCTCCTCCTGCTGCTCCTCGTCCTCCTCCTCGTCGTCCTCATCTTCATCATCATCATCATCAATCTTCTCATCCTCGTCGTCTTCATCCTCATCATCCTCCTCTTCCTCCTCCTCCTGCTCCTCGTCATCCTCATCATCTTCATCCTCATCATCATCGTCCTCATCCTCATCTTCATCCTCATCAACCTTCTCCTCCTCATCGCCGTCATCTTCATCATCCTCCTCCTCCTCCTGCTGCTCCTCATCTTCCTTCTCCTCGTCGTCCTCATCTTCATCATCATCATCATCATCATCATCATCAACCATCTTCTCATCCTCGTCGTCTTCATCCTCATCATCCTCCTCTTCCTCCTCCTCCTGCTCCTCGTCATCTTCATCATCTTCATCATCATCGTCCTCATCCTCATCTTCATCCTCATCAACCTTCTCCTCCTCATCCTCCTCGTGCTCTTCCTCCTCCTCACCATCCTCCTCATTGTCATTGTCATCTTCATCTTCATCGTCATCTTCATCATCCTCATCATCCTCCTCCTCCTCGTCAATCATCTTCATCAACCTTCTCCTCCTCATCATTTCCATCTTCATCATCCTCATCACCATCCTCATCCTCCTCTTCTTCCTCATCCTCATCATCCTCTTCCTCCTCCTCCTCGTCAATCATCTTCATCAACCTTCTCCTCCTCCTCATCATCTTCATCATCACCGTCCTCATCCTTCTCCTCATACTCCTCATCCTCCTTCTCTTCCTCCTCTTCCTCCTCCTTCTTCTCCTTCTGCTCCTCCTCATCATCATCCTCATCACCTTCATCATCCTCATCACCTTCATCCTCATCATCCTGCTCTTCCTCCTCCTCATCATCGTCTTCATCATCCTCATCCTTCTCCTCCTCCTCCTCATCCTCTTCCTCCTCATCATCCTCATCATCTTCATCATCCTCATCCTCCTCATCCTCATCAATCTTCATCAACCTTCTCCTCCTTCTCCTCATCATCCTCATCTTCATCATCATCCTCCTCCTCATCTTCATCATCATCATCATCATCACCAATCATCTTCATCAACCTTTTCCTCCTCCTCCTCCTCCTCCTCATCTTCATCCTCCTCCTTCTTCTCCTCTTCCTCGTCCTCCTCCTCATCTTCATCTTCATCCTCCTCCTCCCCCTCCCCTCCCCCACCCCAGGAAGGCCCCCCGGCGGGAAATTCTCCTCTGCGACTTCCCGGGCTGCGGGAAAATCTTCTCCAACCGCCAGTACCTGAACGTGAGCACCTGGGGGACACCTGGGGGACACCTGGGGTACCTGGGGGGTACCTGGGGGGTACCTGGGGGGAGAGAAACACCTGGGGAACACCTGGGGGACACCTGGGGGACACCTGGGGGGAGAGAAACACCTGAGGAGAGCACCTGAGAGCACCTGGGGAGCACCTGGGGGACACCTGGGGGACACCTGGGGGGAGAGAAACACCTGGGGTACCTGGGGAACACCTGGGGAGCACCTGGGGGACACCTGGGGGGAGAGAAACACCTGGGGAACACCTGGGGGACACCTGGGGGTACCTGAGAGCACCTGGGGAGCACCTGGGGAACACCTGGGGAGCACCTGGGGGGAGAGAAACACCTGAGGAGAGCACCTGAGAGCACCTGGGGAACACCTGGGGATACCTGAGAACACCTGGGGGACACCTGGGGTACCTGAGAGCACCTGGGTAACACCTGGGGGACACCTGGGGGGAGAGAAACACCTGGGGAACACCTGAGAGCACCTGGGGAACACCTGGGGATACCTGAGAACACCTGGGGAACACCTGGGGAGCACCTGGGGGGTACCTGGGGGACACCTGGGGTACCTGAGAGCACCTGAGAACACCTGGGGGACACCTGGGGAGCACCTGGGGGGAGAGAAACACCTGGGGAACACCTGGGGAACACCTGGGGAGCACCTGGGGATACCTGAGAGCACCTGGGGGACACCTGGGGGGAGAGAAACACCTGGGGAACACCTGGGGATACCTGGGGGTACCTGAGAACACCTGGGGAACACCTGGGGAACACCTGGGGAACACCTGGGGGGAGAGAAACACCTGGGGAACACCTGGGGGACACCTGGGGAACACCTGGGGGACACCTGAGAGCACCTGGGGAAGACGTGGGGTACCTGGGGGGAACATCTAGGGTACCTGAGAGCACCTGGGGGACACCTGGGGGGAGAGAAACACCTGGGGAACACCTGAGAGCACCTGGGGATACCTGAGAGCACCTGGGGGACACCTGGGGGGAGAGAAACACCTGGGGAACACCTGAGAGCACCTGGGGATACCTGAGAGCACCTGGGGGACACCTGGGGGGAGAGAAACACCTGGGGAACACCTGAGAGCACCTGGGGATACCTGAGAGCACCTGGGGGACACCTGGGGGGAGAGAAACACCTGGGGAACACCTGAGAGCACCTGGGGATACCTGAGAGCACCTGGGGGACACCTGGGGAGCACCTGGGGGACACCTGGGGTACCTGGGGAACACGTGGGGGTACCTGAGAGCACCTGGGGAACACCTGGGGAGCACCTGGGGAGCACCTGGGGGACACCTGGGGGGAGAGAAACACCTGGGGAACACCTGAGAGCACCTGGGGAACACCTGGGGAACACCTGGGGAACACCTGGGCCACACCTGGGATACCTGAGAACACGTGGGGAACACCTGGGGTACCTGGGGGGTTACCTGGGGAACACCTGGGGAGAGAGAAACACCTGGGGAGAGCACCTGGGGGTACCAGAGAACACCTGGGGAGCACCTGGGGGGGAGAGAAACACCTGGGGAACACCTGGGGAGAGCACCTGGGGGTACCTGAGAGCACCTGGTGAGAGGGAGAGCACCTGCCAGGTGTGTCCCTCTCGCCCCTCCCCCACCCCAGCACCACCGGAAGTACCAGCACCTGCAGCAGAAAACCTTCACCTGCCCGGAGCCCACCTGCGGGAAATCCTTCAACTTCAAGAAGCACCTGAAGGAGCACGAGAAGCTGCACAGCGGTGAGGGGGGCGGGGCACACCTGGGCAGGTACCTGGGCAGGGCGGGGCACACCTGGGCAGGGCGGGGCACACCTGGGCAGGTACCTGGGCAGGGCGGGGCACACCTGGGCAGGGGGGGCACACCTGGGCAGGGGGGGCACACCTGGGCAGGTACCTGGGCAGGGGGGGGCACACCTGGGCAGGGGGGGCACACCTGGGCAGGTACCTGGGCAGGGCGGGGCACACCTGGGCAGGTACCTGGGCAGGGCGGGGCACACCTGGGCAGGTACCTGGGCAGGGCGGGGCACACCTGGGCAGGTACCTGGGCAGGGCAGGGCACACCTGGGCAGGGGGGGCACACCTGGGCAGGGGGGGCACACCTGGGAAGGCACCTGCAGCTCACCTGGGCAGGAGGTCAGGGGTCACACCTGGGCAGGGTTCACACCTGGGCAGGTACCTGCAGCTCACCTGAGGGGTCACACCTGGGCAGGGGAGGTCACACCTGGGCAGGGGGTCAGGGGTCACACCTGGGCAGGGGTCACACCTGGGCAGGGCGGGGCACACCTGGGCAGGTACCTGGGCAGGGTGGGGCACACCTGGGCAGGGCGGGGCACACCTGGGCAGGTACCTGGGCAGGGCAGGGCACACCTGGGCAGGTACCTGCAGCTCACCTGTGGGGGTCAGGGGTCACACCTGGGCAGGGGGGGGTCACACCTGGGCAGGGGGGGTCACACCTGGGGATGGGGATCACACCTGGGCAGGTACCTGCAGCTCACCTGGGCAGGGGATCAGGGGTCACACCTGGGCAGGGGATCAGGGGTCACACCTGGGCAGGGGGGGTCACACCTGGGCAGGGGATCCCTTTTTCCCTGGACCCCAATTATTTCCCCCCCCAATTAATTATTCCCCCCAATTAATTACTTCCCACCCCAATTAATTATTCCCCCAATTAATTTTTCCCCCCAATTAATTCTTCTCCCCATTATTTATTACCCCCCTATTCATTATTTCCCCCAATTAATTATTTCCCCCCCAATTAATTATTCCCCCCAATTAATTATTTCCCCCAATTATTTATTACCCCCCAATTAATTATTCCCCACCCCAATTAATTATTCCCCCAATTAATTATTTCCCCCAATTAATTTTTCCCCCCAATTAATTATTCCCCACCCCAATTAATTATTTCCCAATTAATTATTTCCCCCAACTAATTACTTCCCCCCAATTAATTATTCCCCCCAATTAATTACTTCCCCCCAATCAATTACTTCCCCCCCCAATTAATTATTTCCCCCCAATTACTTATTTCCCCCCCAACTACTTATTTCCCCCCCAATTAATTATTCCCCCCAATTAACTCTTTCCCTCCCAACCAATTAATTACCTCCCCCATCAATTAATTATCCCCCCCCCAATTAATTAATTACCTCCCCCCCCAATTAATTAATTAACTCTTCCCCTCCCCAGACCGGCGCGATTTCATCTGCGAGTTCTGCGCCCGCCCCTTCCGCACCAGCAGCAACCTCAGCATCCACCGGCGCATCCACACCGGGGAGAAACCCCTCCAGTACGGACCAGTATAAACCAGTATAGACCAGTATAGACCGGTATAAACCAGTATGGACCAGTACAGACCAGTACAGACCAGTATAACCCAGTATAGACCAGTATAACCCAGTATAGACCAGTATAGACCAGTTACCATCCCTCAGCATCCACCGGCGCATCCACACCGGGGAGAAACCCCTCCAGTACGGACCAGTATAAACCAGTATAGACCAGTATGGACCGGTACAGACCAGTATAAACCAGTATGGACCGGTACAGACCAGTACGGACCAGTACAGACCAGTACAGACCAGTATGGACCAGTATAGACCAGTATAAACCAGTATGGACCAGTATAAACCAGTATAGACCAGTATAGACCAGTATAGACCAGTATGGACCAGTATAGACCAGTTACCATCCCTGAGCCCCCTCAGCATCCACCGGCGCATCCACACCGGCGAGAAACCGCTCCAGTACGGACCAGTACAAACCAGTATAGACCAGTATGGACCAGTATAGACCAGTATAGACCAGTATGGACCAGTATAGACCAGTATGGACCAGTATGGACCAGTACAAACCAGTACAGACCAGTACAGACCAGTATAACCCAGTATAACCCAGTATAACCCAGTTACCGCCCCTGAGCTCCCTCAGCATCCACCGGCGCATCCACACCGGGGAGAAACCCCTCCAGTACGGACCAGTATAGACCAGTATAAACCAGTATAGACCAGTATGGACCGGTACAAACCAGTATAGACCAGTACAGACCAGTACAGACCGGTACAGACCAGTATAACCCAGTATAACCCAGTTATCATCCCTGAGCTCCCTCAGCATCCACCGGCGCATCCACACCGGGGAGAAACCCCTCCAGTACGGACCAGTATAGACCAGTATAGACCAGTATGGACCAGTATAAACCAGTATAGACCAGTATGGACCAGTATAGACCAGTTACCATCCCTCAGCATCCACCGGCGCATCCACACCGGGGAGAAACCCCTCCAGTACGGACCAGTATAGACCAGTATAGACCAGTATGGACCAGTATAAACCAGTATAGACCAGTATGGACCAGTATAGACCAGTTACCATCCCTCAGCATCCACCGGCGCATCCACACCGGGGAGAAACCGCTCCAGTACGGACCAGTATAGACCAGTATGGACCGGTATAGACCAGTATAGACCAGTATGGACCGGTATAGACCAGTATAGACCAGTATAGACCAGTATAAACCAGTACGGACCAGTACAAACCAGTATGGACCAGTATAGACCAGTATAAACCAGTATAGACCAGTACAGACCAGTACAAACCAGTATAAACCAGTATGGACCAGTACAGACCAGTATAGACCAGTACAGACCAGTACAGACCAGTATAGACCAGTTACCATCCCTCAGCATCCACCGGCGCATCCACACCGGCGAGAAACCGCTCCAGTACGGACCAGTATAGACCAGTATAAACCAGTACGGACCGGTACAAACCAGTATAGACCAGTACAGACCAGTATAGACCAGTATAGACCAGTATAGACCAGTTACCATCCCTCAGCATCCACCGGCGCATCCACACCGGCGAGAAACCCCTCCAGTACGGACCAGTATAGACCAGTATAGACCAGTATGGACCAGTATAGACCAGTACAGACCAGTATAGACCAGTACAGACCAGTACAGCCCAGTACAGCCCAGTACAGACCAGCACAGACCAGTACAGACCAGTATAAACCAGTATAGACCAGCACAGACCAGCACAGACCAGTACAGACCAGTACAGACCAGCACAGACCAGCACAGACCAGTACAGACCAGTACAGACCAGTACAGACCAGCACAGACCAGTACAGACCAGTACAAACCAGTACAGACCAGCACAGACCAGCACTGACCAGTACAGCCCAGTACAGACCAGTACAGACCAGCACAGACCAGCACAGACCAGTACAGACCAGTACAGACCAGCACAGACCAGTACAGACCAGTACAGACCAGTACAGACCAGTACAGACCAGTACAGACCAGTACAGACCAGCACAGACCAGTATAGACCAGTACAGACCAGCACAGACCAGCACAGACCAGTACAGACCAGTACAGACCAGTACAGACCAGCACAGACCAGCACAGACCAGTACAGACCAGTACAGACCAGTACAGACCAGCACAGACCAGTACAGACCAGTACAAACCAGTACAGACCAGCACAGACCAGCACTGACCAGTACAGCCCAGTACAGACCAGTACAGACCAGCACAGACCAGCACAGACCAGTACAGACCAGTACAGACCAGCACAGACCAGCACAGACCAGCACAGACCAGTACAGACCAGTATAGACCAGTACAGACCAGTACAGACCAGTACAGACCAGTACAGACCAGTACAGACCAGTACAGACCAGTACAGACCAGTACAGACCAGCACAGACCAGCACAGACCAGTACAGACCAGTATAGACCAGTACAGACCAGCACAGACCAGTACAGACCAGCACAGACCAGTACAGACCAGTATAGACCAGTATAGACCAGTACAGACCAGCACAGACCAGCACAGACCAGTATAGACCAGTACAGACCAGCACAGACCAGCACAGACCAGTACAGACCAGTACAGACCAGTACAGACCAGTACAGACCAGCACAGACCAGTACAGACCAGTACAGACCAGCACAGACCAGTACAGACCAGTACAGACCAGCACAGACCAGCACAGACCAGTATGGACCAGTACAGACCAGTACAGACCAGTACAGACCAGCACAGACCAGCACAGACCAGTATGGACCAGTACAGACCAGCACAGACCAGTATGGACCAGTACAGACCAGCACTGACCAGTACAGACCAGTACAGACCAGCACAGACCAGCACAGACCAGTACAGACCAGTACAGACCAGCACTGACCAGTACAGACCAGTACAGACCAGCACTGACCAGTACAGACCAGTACAGACCAGCACTGACCAGTACAGACCAGTACAGACCAGCACAGACCAGCACAGACCAGTACAGACCAGTACAGACCAGTACAGACCAGCACAGACCAGTATGGACCAGTACAGACCAGCACAGACCAGTACAGACCAGTACAGACCAGCACAGACCAGCACAGACCAGTACAGACCAGTACAGACCAGTACAGACCAGCACAGACCAGTATGGACCAGCACAGACCAGCACAGACCAGTACAGACCAGTACAGACCAGTACAGACCAGTACAGCCCAGTACAGACCAGCACGGACCAGTACAGACCAGTACAGACCAGCACAGACCAGTACAGACCAGCACAGACCAGTACAGACCAGTACAGACCAGTACAGACCAGTACAGACCAGTACAGACCAGTACAGCCCAGTACAGACCAGTACAGCCCAGTACAGCCCAGTACAGACCAGTACAGACCAGTACAGACCAGCACAGACCAGCACAGACCAGCACAGACCAGTACAGACCAGTACAGACCAGTACAGACCAGTACGGACCAGCACAGACCAGTACAGACCAGTACAGACCAGTACGGACCAGTACAGACCAGCACAGACCAGTACAGACCAGCACAGACCAGCACTGACCAGTACAGACCAGTACAAACCAGTACAGACCAGTACAGACCAGTACAGACCAGTATAACCCAGTACAGACCAGTACAGACCAGTATAACCCAGTATAACCCAGTTATCATCCCTGAGCCCCCTCAGCATCCACCGGCGCATCCACACCAGGGAGAAACCGCTCCAGTACAGACCAGTACAGACCAGTACAGACCAGCACAGACCAGTACAGACCAGCACAGACCAGTACAGCCCAGCACTGACCAGTATAGACCAGTACAGACCGGTACAGACCAGTACAGACCAGTATAGACCAGCACAGACCAGTACAGCCCAGTACAGACCAGTACAGACCAGCACAGACCAGTACAGACCAGTACAGACCAGCACAGACCAGTACAGACCAGTACAGACCAGTACAGCCCAGCACTGACCAGTATAGACCAGTACAGACCGGTACAGACCAGTACAGACCAGTATAGACCAGTATAGACCAGTACAGACCGGTACAGACCAGTATAACCCAGTATAACCCAGTTATCATCCCTGAGCTCCCTCAGCATCCACCGGCGCATCCACACCGGGGAGAAACCGCTCCAGTACGGACCAGTATAGACCAGTAAAAACCAGTATGGACCGGTATGGACCAGTATAGACCGGTATAGACCGGTATAGACCAGTATGGACCAGTATGGACCGGTACAGACCGGTATAGACCAGTATGGACCAGTATGGACCGGTATAAACCAGTATAGACCAGTATAAACCAGTATAAACCAGCACAGACCAGTACAGACCAGTATAACCCAGTATAAACCAGTTCCCTCCCAGTCCATCCCTGGTTGGTTTTTTTGGGTTTTTTTTCCCCCTCAGGTGCGAAACCTTCACCCTCACCTGTCCCCCCCCGCCTCAGGTGTGTTCTCAGGTGTGTTCCCCCCCCCCTCAGGTGTGGATTTTCCCCCCTCCAGGTGTGAGATCTGCATCCTCACCTGTTCCCCATCCCTCAGGTGTGTCTCTCCTCTCCTCAGGTGTGTTCTCAGGTGTGTTTCCCCCCCCAGGTGTGGTTTTTTCCCCCTCAGGTGTGAGATCTGCGGTTTTTTCCCCTTTTTTCCCCCTTCAGGTGCGAAACCTTCACCCTCACCTGTCCCTCACCCCCTCAGGTGTGTTCCTCCCCGCTCAGGTGTGTTCTCTCCCCTCCAGGTGCGACATCTGCTCACCTGAGCTGGGACAGGACTCCTGTCCCTCACACCTGGATCATTTTTTGGGGTTTTTTTCCCCTTTTTTCCCTCGTCCAGGTGCGAAACCTTCACCCTCACCTGTCCTCCCCCGCTCAGGTGTGTTCTCAGGTGTGTTCCCCCCCCCTCAGGTGTGTTCTCCCCCCCAGGTGTGTTTTTTCCCCCCTCAGGTGTCAAATCCGCAGGTTTTTTCCCCTTTTTTCCCCCCTCCAGGTGTGAGATCTGCATCCTCACCTGTTCCCCATCCCTCAGGTGTGTCTCTCCCCCCCTCAGGTGTGTTCTCAGGTGTGTTCCCCCCCCTCAGGTGTGTCTCTCCCCCCCCAGGTGTGAGATCTGCAGCCTCACCTGTCCCCCACACCTGGATCATTTTTTGGGGGTTTTTTTCCCCTTTTTTCCCCCGTCCAGGTGCGAAACCTTCACCCTCACCTGTCCCTCACCCCCTCAGGTGTGTTCTCAGGTGTGTTCTCTCCCACCTCAGGTGTCAAATCCGCAGTTTTTTCCCCTTTTTTCCCCCCTCAGGTGCGAAATCTTCACTCTTACCTGTCCCTCACCCCTCAGGTGTGTTCTCAGGTGTGTTCTCAGGTGTGTTCCCCCCCCCTCAGGTGTGGTTTTTTCCCCCTCAGGTGTGAGATCTGCGGTTTTTTCCCCTTTTTTCCCCCCTCAGGTGCGAAACCTTCACCCTCACCTGTCCCCCCCCCCCTCAGGTGTGTTCTCAGGTGTGTTCCCCCCCCTCAGGTGTGTCTCTCCCCCTGCCAGGTGCGAGATCTGCGGCTTCACCTGCCGCCAGAAGGCCTCCCTGAACTGGCACCTGCGCCGGCACGGCGCCGCCGCCGCCTGGCGCTTCCCCTGCGAGCTCTGCGGCCGCCGCTTCGAGAAACGCGACAACCTGGCGGCGCACCGGAGCCGCAGCCACCCGGGGGGAGCGCCGGAGCGCCGCGGGGAGACCGGGAACAGCACCGGGAATGACACCGGGAACGACACCGGGAACAACGGGAACAACACCGGGAATGACACCGGGAATGCTGGGAATGACACCGGGAACGACACCGGGAACGACACCGGGAACAACGGGAACAACACCGGGAATGACACCGGGAATGCTGGGAATGACACCGGGAACGACACCGGGAATGACACCGGGAACACCAGGAACCAGCCCGGGAATACCAGGAACACTGGGAACACCGGGAACGACACCGGGAACAACACCGGGAACGACACCGGGAACACCCCTGGGAACACCGGGAACAACACCGGGAACAACGGGAACAACACCGGGAACGACACCGAGACCACCGGGAACACCCCTGGGACCACCGGGAACACCGGGAACCCTGAGAACCCCGGGAACCAGGCTGGGAACGCCGGGAATGATCCGGAGACCCCTGGGATCCCCCCATAGGGGACCCCCAGGATCTCCCCCGAGGGGTCACCCCTGGGACCACCGGGAACCACCCCCTGGGACCACCGGGAACCCCCCTTGGGACCCCCGGGAACACCCCAGAGACCCCCAGGAACAACCCCTGGGACCCCCAAGACCCCCGGGATCCCCCCGTAGGGGACCCTCAGGACTCCCAGGAACCCCCCTGGGACCACCGGGAACAACCCCAGGACCACCGGGAACCAGCTCAGGAACCCTGAGACCCCCGGGATCCCCCCTGGGAACACTGGGAACACCCCAGAGACCCCCGGGAACACCCCTGGGACCACCAGGAACCACCCCGGGACCACCGGGATCTCCCCTAGGGGACCCCCGGGATCCCCAGGAATAACTCCAAGACCCCTGAGACCCCCAGGAACCCCCCCTGGGAACACCCTGGAGACCCCCAGGACCCCCAGGAACACCCCAGAGACCACCACGAACACCGGGAACCACCCCGGGACCCCCGGGATCCCCCCCAGGGGACCCCCAGGACCCCCAGAAACCCCCCTGAGACCCCCGGAAACACCCCTGGGACCCCCAGGACCTCCAGGAATCCCCCTGGGACCACCGGATCTCCCCCAGGATCCCCCCATAGGGGACCCCTGGGACCCCCCTTGAGGAGACCCCCGCAGGGGCACCCCCGGGATCACCCCTGGGACCCCCGAGATCCCCCCCCCGGGGACCCCCCAGGACCCCCCAGATCCCCCCCAGAGACCCCCAGGATCTCCCCGGGGACCCCCCTGAGGGGACCCCCGGGACCACCCCCAGATGAGACCCCAAATTTCCTGCCAAATTCCTGGGGAAAATTCCCATTTTTCTGCCAAATCCTGGAGAAAATTCCCATTTTTCTGTCAAATCCTGGGGAAAATTCCCATTTTTCTGCCAAATCCTGGAGGAAATTCCAATTTTTCTGTCAAATCCTGGAAAATTCCCATTTTTCTGCCAAATCCTGGAGGAAATTCCAATTTTTCTCTCAAATCCTGGGGGGAAATTCCCATTTTTCTGCCAAATTCCTGGAGGAAATTCCCATTTTTCTGTCAAATCCTGGAAAATTCCCATTTTTCTGCCAAATCCTGGAGGAAATTCCCATTTTCCTGCCAAATCCTGGGGAAAATTCCCATTTTTCTGCTGATCCTGGGGAAAATTCCCATTTTTCTGCCAAATCCTGGAGGAAATTCCCATTTTTCTGTCAAATCCTGGAGGAAATTCCCATTTTTCTGTCAAATCCTGGGGAAAATTCCCACTTTTTTGGCCAAATCTTGGGGAAAATTCCCATTTTTCTGCCAATCCCGGGAAATTCCCATTTTTTTCTGCCAAATCCCAGTTTTCCCCCCCTCGAGCCCAGCAGCGTTGCCGCAGGTGGAGCCTCAGAATAAAAAAATAAAATTATTTTGGGTTAAAAAATCGGGATTTTGTGTCGGATTTTTATGGGAAAAAGAAGAAAAAAGTGAAGTTTTGGGGGAGTTTGGGAGCAAAAATTGGGATGGGAGGGAGCTCCAAAGGTTTTTTTTGGATTTTTTTGCACCAAAAAACCCCAAAATTTTGGGGTTTTAAGGATTTATTTTTTGATTTTTTTTTGCACCAAAAAACCCCAAAATTTTTGGGTTTAAAGCTTTTTTTTTGCACCAAAAAACCCCCAAATTATCGGGTTTTAAGGGATTTTTTTTATTATTATTTTTGCACCAAAAAATCCTCAAATCATCGGATTTTAAGGTTTTTTTATGGCTTTTTTTTTTCACCAAAAACTCCCCAAAATTATCGGGTTTAAAGGATTTTTTTTAGAATTATTTTTGCACCAAAAAAACCCCAAAATTTTGGGGTTTTAAGGATTTTTTTTTTGGATTTTTTTTCACCAAAAAAACCCCAAAATTATTGGGTTTTAAGGGATTTTTTATTATTATTTTTGCACCAAAAAAATCCC
>JAJNNQ010000308.1:45000-48116 GCA_027886175.1 Phylloscopus collybita
GGGGAGAAAAGGAGAGGGGAAGGGTGAGGAGATACCGGGATGGGGTTTGGGTGTCCGAGGTGGGGCAGGAGGGTGTGGGGAGAAAAGAAAAACGGGTTTTGTGTTGGAGGTGTGGAATTGGAGAAATTCATCTGATTTTGGTGCCCGACGTGGGGCAGAAGGGCGTTGGGAGAAATAAAAACCAGATTTTGTTATGAGATATGGAAACCCCGTTGGACAAATTCATCGGATTTTGGCGCCCAACGTGGGGCACAAAAGTGTTGGGAGAAAAAGAATAATGGATTTTGTGTAGGAGTTATGGAATTGGAGAAATTCATCTGGTTTTGGTGCCCAAGGTGGGGCAGGAGGGAGTTGAGAGAAAAGAATTAAGAGATTTTGTGTTTGAGGTATGGAATTGGAGAAATTCATCTGATTTTTGGCACCCAACGTGGGGCACAAAAGTGTTGGGAGAAAAGAAAAACAGATTTTGTGTAGGAGTTATGGAATTGGGGAGAATCATCGGATTTTGGCGCCCAACGTGGGGCAGGAGGACGTTGGGAGAAAAGAATTAACATATTTTGTGTTTGAGATATGGAATTGGGGAGAATCATCGGATTTTGGCGCCCAAGGTGGGGTTGAGCCACGGTTTGTGTCCCAAAACTCCACGGGGACAGCACAGGTGAGTCACCTGAGGGATTGTTGTCCCATCCAGAAATCAGGGAATTCCCCACACAAAATTCAGGGAATTCCCTGCCCAAAATTAGGGAAGTCCCTGCCCAAAAATTCAGGGAGTTCCACACCCAAAAATCACAAAATTCCCCACCCAGAAATCAGGGAATTCCCCATCCAAAAATCAGGGAATTCCCCACCCAAAAATCTGGGAATTCCCCACCCAAAAATCTGGGAATTCCACACCCAAAAATCTGGGAATTCCACACCCAAAAATCTGGGAGTTCCCCACCCAACAAATCAGGGAATTCCCACCCAAAAATTAGGGAATTCTCCACCCAAAATTCAGGGAATTCCCCGCCCAAAAATCACAAAATTCCACACCCAAAAATCAGGGAATTCCTCAATAAAAATCCAGGAATTCCACACCCAAAAATCTGGGAATTCCTCACCCAAAAATCAGGGAATTCCCCATCCAAAAATCTGGGAATTCCACACTCAAAATTCCGGGAATTCCCCACCCAAAAATCAGGGAATTCCTCAATAAAAATCCAGGAATTTCCCACCCAAAAATCTGGGAATTCCTCACCCAGAAATCAGGGAATTCCCCGCCCAAAAATCTGGGGATTCCCCATCCAAAATTCCGGGAATTCCCCACCCAAAAATCTGGGAATTCCCACCCAAAAATCACAAAATTCCACACCCAAAATTCAGGGAATTCCCCACCCAAAAATCAGGGAATTCCTCAATAAAAATCCAGGAATTCCCCACCCAAAAATCAGGGAATTCTCCACCCAAAATTCAGGGAATTCCCCACCCAAAAATCAGGGAACTCCCCACCCAAAAATCAGGGAATTCCCTGCCCAAAATTCCGGGAATTCCCCACCCAAAAATCAGGGAATTCCACACCCAAAAATCAGGGAATTCCTCAATAAAAATCCAGGAATTCCCACCCAAAAATCTGGGAATTCCCCACCCAAAATATGGGAATTCCATCCCCAAAAATCTGGGAATTCCACACCCAAAATTCAGGGAATTCCCCACCCCAAAATTAGGGAATTCCCTGCCAAAAATCACAGAATTCCCCACCCAAAAATCAGGGAATTCCCTGCCCAAAATTCCGGGAATTCCCCACCCAAAAATCAGGGAATTCCCTGCCCAAAATTCCGGGAATTCCCCACCCAAAAATCACAAAATTCCCCACCCAAAAATCAGGGAATTCCCCACCCAAAAATCAGGGAATTCCCACCCAAAAATTAGGGAATTCTCCACCCAAAAATCTGGGAATTCCCCACCCAAAAATCAGGGAATTCCCCACCCGAAAATCAGGGAATTCCCCATCCAAAAATCAGGGAATTCCCACCCAAAAATCAGGGAATTCCCACCCAAAAATTAGGGAATTCTCCACCCAAAAATCTGGGAATTCCCCACCCAAAAATCAGGGAATTCCTCACCCAAAAATCAGGGAATTCCCCATCCAAAAATCACAAAATTCCCCACCCAAAAAATCTGGGAATTCCCCACCCAAAAATCAGGGAATTCCTCAATAAAAATCCAGGAATTCCCCACCCAAAAATCAGGGAATTCCACACCCAAAAATCAGGGAATTCCTCAATAAAAATCCAGGAATTCCACACCCAAAAATCTGGGAATTTCTTGCCCAAAATTCCGGGAATTCCCCGCCCAGAATTCCGGGAATTCCCACCCAAAATCCCGGGAATCCCCCGGCGCTCACCTGTGTCGTTCTCCAGCTCGAAGCGCAGGTTCTCTGGGGGGGGGAGGAGGAGAAGGAATTTCAGCCCTCGGAGCCCCCGGGAACCGTCCCCGGGCCCCGAAATTCCGCGGCCAAATCCCGGGGGAATCTCCGCTCTTTGGTGGGGGTTTTTTGGTGGATTTTGGTGGATTTCGGTGGGTTTTGGTGTGGTTTTTTTGGTAGATTTTGGTGGGTCTCGGTGGGTTTTGGTGAGTTTTGGTGGGTTTTGGTGGATTTTGGTGGATTTCGGTGGATTTTGGTGGATTTTGGTAGATTTTGGTGGGTTTCGGTGAGTTTTAGTGGATTTTGGTGGGATTTGGTGGGTTTTAGTGGGTTTTGGTGGGTTTCAGTGGGTTTTGGTGGATTTTGGTAGATTTTGGTGGGTTTCGGTGGGTTTTGGTGGATTTTGGTGGATTTTGGTGGGTCCCGGTGGGTTTTGGTAGATTTCGGTGGGTTTTGGTGAGTTTTGGTGGGTTTTTTTAGTGGGTTTTGGTGGATTTTGCTGGGTTTTAGTGGGTTTTGGTGGATTTCGGTGGGTTTTGGAGGATTTTGGTGGATTTTGGTAGATTTTGGTGGGTTTCGGTGGGTTTCGGTGAGTTTTGGTGGATTTTGGTGGATTTTGCTGGGTTTTAGTGGATTTTGGTGGATTTCGGTGGGTTTTGGTGGATTTTGGTCGATTTTGGTAGATTTTGGTGGGTTTCGGTGGGTTTTGGTG
>JAJNNQ010000309.1:0-12500 GCA_027886175.1 Phylloscopus collybita
CAGCTCTCAGCCCCACAGCCCAGCCCGGCCCCACATCGGGTCTCGGCCCCATAACGGATCTCGGTCCCACAGCAGAGCTCGGCCCCACAGCACAGCCTGGCCCCATAGAGGATCTCGGCCCCATAACGGATCTCAGCCCCACAGCGGATCTCAGCCCCACATCGGGTCTCGGCCCCACATCGGATCTCGGCCCCACAGCCCCCGGTGAGGGTCCGCAGCCCCTGTGCCGCCCCCCCGGGGCTCCCCCCGCCCCGCCCCACTGACGGACGCTTCCCGCAGGGGCCGAGGAGGAGCCCGGGGGGTCCCCGGTGGTCCCGGTGGTCCCGTGGGGGCCGTGGGGGCCGTGGGGGCCGTGGGGGCCCTGCAGCCGCACCTGCACCGAGCCCCGGAGCCCCGCGGAGCGGAGCCGCCGCCGGAGCTGCCCGGGGGGGAACTGCGGGGAGGGGGGCGGCGCCCAGAGCCGGCCCTGCAACCTGCCCCACTGCGGGGGTACGGGGGCTGGGGGGGTCCGGGGGGTTCCCTGCCCCACTGCGGGGGTACGGGGGGCTGGGGGGGTCCGGGGGGGTCCCTGCCCCACTGCGGGGGGTACGGGGGGCTGGGGGGGTCCGGGGGGTCCCTGCCCCACTGCGGGGGTACGGGGGGCTGGGGGTCCCTGCCCCACTGCGGGGGTACGGGGGGCTGGGGGGTCCTGGGGGTCCCTGCCCCACTGCGGGGGTACGGGGGGCTGGGGGGGTCCGGGGGGTCCTGGAGGTCCTGGGGGTCCTGGGGGTCCCTGCCCCACTGCCGGGGTATGGGGGGCTGGGGGGTCCCGGGGGTCCCTGCCCCACTGCCGGGCTACAGAGCTTTTGGGGGGTCCCGGGGGTCCCGCTCCCCGGCGGGGGGGGATCCGCGCTGGGTTTGGGGTCGGGCTCGGGCTCCGACCCCCGGGGGGGTCCCTGCCCCACTGCGGGGGGGCTGTGGGGCCTTGCGGGGGTCCCACTGACCCTGCCCCCCCCCCCCCGCCCCCCCCAGCGCCCCCGTGCCTGACGCCCCCCTGCCCGTGCCAGTGGAGCCCCTGGGGGCCCTGGGGGTCGTGCTCGCGGCCCTGCGGGGGGGGGCAGCAGCGGCGCCTCCGCGCCTTCGCCCCCCCCAGCCCCGGAGCCCCCTGGTGCCCCAGATCCGGGGGGGGCACCAGCAACTGCGGCCCTGCGGGGTGACGGCCTGCGGGGTACGGGGGGGGCACGGGGGGGGGCCTGGGGGGCTCTGGGGATTGGGAGGGGCTGGGGGGACACTGAGGGGGGTGGGGGGGCTCCGGGGGGGTCGGGGGGGGGCTGTGCTGGGGTGAGGGGCCTGAGGCTGCTGGGGGGCGGGGGACCCTCGGGGGCTTTGGGGGGGGGGCGCTCCTGGGAGCTGGGGGGGCTCCGGGGGTCTCGGGGTGAACCCGCGGGGGGGGTTCCGGGGGTCACCCCCCCATCCCCCCCCCCAGTGAACGGCGGGTGGTCCCCGTGGGGTCCCTGGTCGCGCTGTGACGTCACCTGCGGGGGGGGCCGCTCGGTGCGCAGCCGCTCCTGCTCCCGACCCCCCCCCCAAAAACGGGGGCAGCCCCTGCCCCGGGGGGGGGCACCAGCTGAGGGTCTGCAACCCCCGGGCCTGCGGTACGGGGGGGGCGCTGGGGGGGGGCACTGGGAGGGACTGGGGGGGCACTGAGGGGCACTGGGGGGGCACTGAGGGGCACTGGGGGGGCACTGGGGGGGAACTGGGGGGCCCTGGGGGGGCACTGGGAGGGACTGGGGGGGCACTGGGGAACACTGGGGTTCTCCCTGGGATCCCTGGGGTCCCTGAGGGGTCCCTGGGAGGGTCCCCGGGGGTCTCTCGGGGGTCCCTGTGGGGTGCGGGGGTCCCTGATGTTGCCCCCCCCCCCAGGCGGTCGGTGCCCCCCCGGGCAGGGGGTCTCCCCCTGCGCCACGCGCTGCCCGCGGAGCTGTCGCGACCTGCAGGAGGGGCGTCCTGCGGGGGGGGCGCGCCGTGCCAGCCCGGCTGCCGCTGCCCCCCCCGGTAGGGAGACCCCCTCCCCATCCCCCCACTGCCCCCGGCGTGCCCCCCCAGTGCCCCCCCGACCCCGTGGTGCCCCCTCCCCACCCCACCAGTTCCACCAGTGCCCCCCCCGCGCCCCCCCAGCCACCCCTGCCCCCCCGTGGTGCACCCTCCCCACCCCACCAGGGCACCCACAGGGACCCCCCCCCGTGCCCCCCGTGCCCCCCGTGCCCCCCGCGCCCCCTCTGACCCCGTGGTGCCCCCTCCCCACCCCCCCAGTTCCACCCCAGTGCCCCCCCCAGCCCCCTCCGTGCCCCCCAGACCCCCGGTGAGCCCCCCTGCGCGCCTCCCCGCGCCCCCCCAGCCCCCCCCCGCCCCCCTGACCCCCTTGGTGCCCCCCCAGGGACCCTGGAGCAGGACGGGGGCTGTGTCCCCCCCTCCCTCTGCCACTGCCTGGACTCGGGGGGGCACCCCTGGCTGCCGGGGGGGCCGCGCACCCCCGGGGCTGCCAGAACTGCACCTGCGCGGGGGGGCGGCTGCGCTGCGCCCCGGGGGGGTGTCCCACCCCCACCGCCACCCCCGGGACCCCCCCCGGGACCCCCCCAGGGACCCCCCCGTGCTCCTGGAGCCGCTGGAGCCGCTGGGGACCCTGCAGCGTCACCTGCGGGGGGGGGCGGCAGGGAGCGCTACAGGTGAGGGGGGGGCGGGGGGGGGCACGGGGGGGGGACACGGCACTTTAGGGACCCCCATGGGGGGTGACACAGCCTGGGGGGGGGGGATACGGTGTCCGCGGGGTGGGGGGGCCGTGACACCGGGAGGGAGGGAGGGGGGGGGCGGCCACCTCACCTCGAGGACCGGGGGGGGGACACCGGGGGGCTTCGCCGCTGACCCCCCCTCCTCTCCCCCCCCCCCCCCCCCAGGACCCCGATCCCCGCGGAGGGCGCGGCGGGGGGTCCTGCGGGCCCCCCAGGAGCAGCGGCGGGGCTGCGAGGCCGCCCCGTGCCCCCCCCTGTGCCCCTGGGCGGGGGGCGAGCGGGGGCTGGGCGAGCGCTGGAGCCCCCGGCCCTGCCGCCTCTGGTGAGTCGGGGGGCTCCGGGGGGGGCGGGGGGGGCGGGGGGGGGAGACCCCCACTCACCGCCTGTGTCTGTCCCCCCCCCCCCCCGCAGCACCTGCACCCCCGAGGGAGCCGAGTGCTGGGACACCCCGTGTGCGGCCGGTACGGGGGGCTCGGGGGGGGGTTTGGGGGGGTCCTGGGGGATTCGGGGGGGTCCTGAGGGTCTCGGTGACCCCGGTGACCCCCCCAGGGTGCCGCTGCCCCCCCGGGCAGCTGCTGCAGGACGGGCGCTGCGCCCCCCGGAGCCGCTGCGGCTGCGGGACCCCCGGAGGGGACAACGCGACCACCGAGGGGGGGGCGCCGGGGGGCGTCACCCGGAGCGGCTGTGACGGCTGGTGGGTGACACGGGGGGGGGGGGAACAGACAGGGGACAGCGCGGGGACAGGGGGATGGACAGAGGGACAGAGGGACGGACACAGGACAGCGGGATGGACACGGGGACAGGGGGATGGACAGAGGGACAGAGGGATGGACAGAGGACAGAGGGACAGAGGGACAGAGGGACAGAGGGACAGAGGATGGACACAGGGACAGCGGGATGGACACGGGGACAGGGGGATGGACAGAGGGACAGAGGGATGGACACGGGGACAGCGGGATGGACAGAGGGACAGGGGGATGGACAGAGGGGCAGAGGGGACAGAGGGACAGAGGGACAGCGGGATGGACAGAGGGACAGAGGGACGGACAGAGGACAGAGGGACAGAGGGACAGAGGGACAGAGGGACAGCGGGATGGACAGAGGGACAGAGGGACGGACAGAGGGACAGAGGGACAGAGGGACAGAGGGACAGAGGACAGCGGGATGGACAGAGGGACAGAGGGATGGACAGAGGGACAGAGGGACAGAGGGATGGACAGAGGACAGAGGGACAGAGGGACAGTGGGATGGACACGGGGACAGAGGGACGGACACGGGGACAGCGGGACGGACACACAGACACGGACAGACACGGGGACAGTGACGCTCAGCAGAGCCCCACGCGTGACTCGCGTGTGTCCCCCCCCCCGGTGCAGCACCTGCGAGAACGGCACCCTGAGCTGCCCGGTGCTGCCGTGTCCCCCCCCGGGCCCGCCACCCCCGCCACCGCCCCCGTGTCCCCCCCCGCGACCCCCGTGTCCCCCCCCGTGTCCCCTCCCGTGTCCCCTCCCGTGTCCCCGTGTCCCCCCCCGTGTCCCCCCCCGCGACCCCGTGTCCCCCCCGTGTCCCCTCCCGTGTCCCCCGTGTCCCCCCCGTGTCCCCATGGTCGCCCCCCGTGTCCCTCCCGTGTCCCCCCCCGCGTCCCCCGTGTCCCCCCCCGTGTCCCCTCCCGTGTCCCCGTGTCCCCCCCGTATCCCATGGTCGCCCCCGTGTCCACCCCCGTGTCCCCCCCCGTGTCCCCTCCCGTGTCCCCGTGGTCGCCCTGGTCCCGCTGCTCCCGCAGCTGCGGCGGCGGGACCCGCAGCCGGTACCGGCAGTGCCGGGGGGGCCCCGGGCAGGGGGCGCCGTGCGGGGACGGCCCCGGAGAGGAGACGGCGGCGTGTAACGGCGAACGTGCCCCGGTGAGACTGCGGGGGGGGCACCGGGGACACCGGGGGGCACCGGGGACACGGGGGGGCACCGGGGACACCGGGGGGCACCGGGGACACGCGGGAGGGAGCGGCGGAAGGGGGGACGGGGGGACGGGAGATGGAAGCGGGAGGAAAGGAGGGAGGGGCGGGGCTGATGGGTGCGGGCCGGGGCAATGAAGGGAGGGAGGGCCGGGGGTCGGGGCGGTGCCGGTGCCGGTGAAATTCCCGGTGCGATTCCCGGTTTCATTCCGGTTCCGTTCCCGGCTCCATTCCCGCTGCCGCTCCTGCTGCTGTACCCGGTTCCGTTCCCGGTTCTGTTCCTGGTCCCGTTCCCGGTGCCGTTCCCGGTTCTGTTCCCGGTTCTGCTCCCATCCCCGTTCCTGCTCCCATTCCCGGTTCCATTCCCGGTTCTGTTCCCGCTCCCGTTCCTGCTCCCATTCCCGGTTCCATTCCCGGTTCATCCCCGTTCCCGTTCCCGGTCCCGTTCCCGGTTCCGCCCCCAGGCTGCCCCCCGGGTGAGGTCTGGCTGGACCCCGGCCCCCGCCTGCGAGCGCAGCTGCCGGGACCTGGCGGAGCCCCCCGGGACCTGCGGGGCACCCCCGGCACCCCCGGCACCCCCGGGACTCCGGACACCTCCAGCACCCCGGGGACCCCCGCGACCCCCGCGCCCCCCCCGCGCTGCTCCTGCGCCCCCGGCCGGTACCGGAACGGCTCCGGGCAGTGCGTGAGCGCGGGGGGCTGCGGCTGCCGGTACCGCGGGGAGCTGCGAGCGGTGAGCAGGGCGGGGGGAGGGGGGCGCGGGCAGGGGCTGGGGGGTCCCTGAGCCCCCCTTCGGGGGTCCCCGAGCCACGCTGGGGGTCACGTGCCCCGCTCCAGGCCGGCAGCGAGTGGCGGGAGCGCTGCGGGACCTGCCGCTGCTCCGGGGGGACGCGTCACCTGCGCCGCCGCCTGCCCCGCGCTCACCTGCCCGGAGGTGAGGCCGGGGGGGGGGCCCCGGGGAGGGTCCCCAGGGGCGCGGGGCTGAGCCGGGGGGTCCCCAAGGCGGGGGGCTGAGCCGGGGGGTCCCCGCAGGGAGGGGTTGAGGCTGGGGGTCTCCAAGGGCGGGGGGGCTGAGCCCTGGGGCTCCCCATGGTCTGGGGGATGAGCCGGGGGTCCCCGCAGGGTGGGGGGCTGAGGCTGGGGGTCCCCTCTGGAGGGGCTGAGCCGGGGGTTCCCCAGGGGTGGGGGGCTGAGGTTGGGGGTCCCCCGCTGGGAGGGGCTGAGCCCGGGGGTCCCCACGGGAGGGGCTGAGTCTGGGGGTCCCCAGGGGCTGGGGGCTGAGCCTGGGGGTCCCCGCGGTCGGGGGGCTGAGCCTGGGGGTCCCCATGGGCGGGGCTGAGCATGGGGGTCTCCACGGGAGGGGCTGAGCCTGGGGGTCCCCACGGGAGGGACTGAGGCTGAGGGTCCCCAGGGGCTGGGGCTGAGGCTGGGGGTCCCCGCGGTCGGGGGGCTGAGCCTGGGGGTCCCCTCTGGGAGGGGCTGAGCCCGGGGGTCCCCCGCAGGGCGCGGAGCCGGTTCAGGAGCCCGGCAGCTGCTGCCCGGTGTGCCCCGGACGAGGTGGCCAGGTGAGACCCCGCACCGGGGTCCTTGGGGAGGGAGGAGCGGCCCCGGCAGCCCCCCCCCCCACGCCCCCCCACTGATACCGAGCCCCCCACCCCCCCATGCAGAGGAGCCCCCCGGGCCGTGCCGCCTGCTGAGCGCGCTCCGCACCATCGCCAAGGGCGCCTGTGCCCTGCGCGGGGTGCGCGTCACCTACTGCGCGGGGGGGTGCCGCTCCCGCACCGCCGTCAGCGCCCAGGTACGGGGGGGGGGGACACCCGGGGAGGGGGGGGACACACCGGGGAGGGGGGCACAGGGACCCCAGACTCACCTGATCCCCGCTCCCCACCCCGGGGAGGCGCGGCTGCACAGCCCAGGGGGTACCGGGGGGGAGGATATTGAGGGTACCGGGGGGATACCGGGGTACTGGGGGGGGTTCCAGGGGTGCCGGGGGGGGTACCGGGGGTACCGAGGTGGGGGGCACAGGGACCCCAGACTCACCTGATCCCCGCTCCCACCCCGGGGAGGTGCGGCTGCACAGCCCCGGGGGTTACCGGGGGTACCGGGGGGGTACCGGGGTCTACTGAGGGGTGCTGGGAGGTGCTGGGGGGGCCGGGTGGGGACCGGGTGGGTGCCAGGGGTGCCGGGGGTCCCAGAGGGGGGACGGGGTGGGGGACAGGGACCCAGACCCGCCTGGTCCCCGCTCCCCACCCCCGGGGAGGCGCGGCTGCACAGCCCGGGGGGTACCGGGTGGTACCGGGGTTTCCAGGGGGGTACCGGGGGGGTGCCGGGGGTTACTGAGGGTGATGGGAGGTGCTGGGGGGACCGGGGGTACCGAGGTGGGGGCACAGGGACCCCAGACTCACCTGATCCCCGCCCCCCCCCCCCCCGGGGAGGCGCGGCTTGCACAGCCCGGGGGGTACCGGGGGATACCGGGGGATACCCGGGGGGTACCGGGGGTACCGGGGGGGTAACCGGGGGGGTACCGGGGGGTGCCGCAGCCCGCAGCCCCCGGTGCCCCGGTGCCCCCCCCCCGCAGGAGCCGTACGTGCGGTCGCTGTGCGAGTGCTGCAGTTACCGCCTGGACCCGGCCCGGCCCGTGCGGGCGCTGCCTGCTGCCCTGCCCCCGCGGCCGCCCCCGGCCCGCGCTGCTGCCCCGCATCGCCGAGTGCCGCTGCCAGCCCTGCCGGGGTGCGGGGGGTCCTGGGGGGGAAACGGGGGGGGTCACACAGCCCCCGCATCGCCAGTGCCGCTGCCAGCCCTGCCGGGGTGCGGGGGGGTCCCGGGGGGGGAACGGGGGGGGTCACACAGCCCCCGCATCCCTCAGAGCCGCTTCCAGCCCTGCCGGGGTGCGGGGGGGTCCTGGGAGGGGTCCTGGGGGGGGTCCCGGGGGGGGAAACGGGGGGGGTCACACAGCCCCCGCATCGCCGAGTGCCGCTTCCAGCCCTGCCGGGGTGCGAGGGGGTCCGGGGGGGTCCTGGAGGGGAACGGGAGCGGGAACCGGGGGGTACTGAGGGATCCTGGGGGTCCTGGGGGGTCCTGGGGGTCCTGGAGGGTCCTGGGGGGGGAACGGGGGGTCTTGGGGGGGAACGGGGGGGGTCCCGAGGGGACACACGGCCCCCGTAGTTCAGAGTCGCCGCGGGGTTCAGGGTGGGGGGTCCCGGGGGGTCCCGGGGGCCACGGGGGTCTCGGGGAGGTCTCGGGGAGGTCCCGGGGGGTCCTGGGGGTCCGGAGGAGGGGCTCGGGGGGCAGCCCGGGGGGGGACACCCTGCACCTCCTGTCCCGCAGGCGGGGACTTCACCCGGCGCTGAGGAGCCCCCCGGACACCGCCCCCCGCCCCCCCGAACACCGCCCCCGCCCACCGGACACCGCCCCCCGCCCCCCGCCCCCGGCGGCAGCGAGGAGCTCGGAGCGAGCCCAATAAACAATGATCGATAGCGATCGGATAATCGATAACTGATCGATAGCCAATCCTACAGCCGGGGGCACGGGGGGCACTGGGGGCACTGGGGGGACAATGGGAGACACTGGGGGGGCACTGGGGGACACTGGGGGGCACTGGGGGGACATTGGGGGGCACTGGGGGGGCACTGGGGGGGCACTGGGGGGCACTGGGGGGGCACTGGGGGGACATTGGGGGGGCACTGGGGGGCACTGGGGGGCACTGGGGGGGCACTGGGGGGACATTGGGGGGGCACTGGGGGGCACTGGAGGCACTGGGGGGCACTGGGGGGCACTGGGGGGCACTGGGGGGCACTGGGGGGACATTGGGGGGGCACTTGGGGGGCACTGGAGGCACTGGGGGGGCACTGGGGGGGCACTGGGGGGCACTGGGGGCACTGGGGGGACACTGAGGGGACAATGGGGGGGCACTGGGGGCACTGGGGGCACTGGGGGGACACTGGGGGGCACTGGGGGGCACTGGGGACACTGGGGGGGCACTGGGGGGCACTGGGGGCACTGGGGGACACCGGGGGTGGCGGGGCGGGGGGCTCGGGACGCTGCGGTGCCCCCGGGGCCGCGGGCCGGGGTCTCCCCGGTGCCCCCGAACTCCCGGGCGCCGCTGGGCGGGGGGGGATGAGCCGGGTGGGGAAAAGCGCCTCTCGTCCTTTTTTATATCGGTTTGTAGGTTTGAGCAAAATAAAATAAAATAGAATAAAATGGAATAAAATAGAATAAAATAGAATTAAATAGAATTAAAATAAATTAAATGATAAAATAAAATAAAATAAAATAGAATAAAATAAAATGAAATAGAATTAAATAAATAGAATTAAATTAAATTAAATTAAATTAAATGATAAAATAAAATAAAGTAATAAAATAAAAATAATAGAATAATAAAATAAAATTACATGAAATAAAATAAAATAATAAAAAATAAAATAAAAGAATAAGATAAAATAAAATAAAAAATAATAAAATAAAATAAAATAAAATAAAGTAAAATAAAATAATAAATAAAATAAAATAAAATAAAATAAAATAATAAATTAAAGTAAAATAAAATAAAATAAAATAATAAATAAAATAAAATAAAATAATAAAATAATAAAATGAAATGAAAATGAAATGAAATGAAATGAAATGAAATAAAATAAAATAAAATAAAGAGACAAAAAGGTATCTTACTCAGCTGAGGGCGCAAAGCGACACACCCCGCCCATTCTAAATTCCTTGGTATTTAAAAGTCCTAAATTTAAATTAATTCTTAATTGCAATTGCAATTGAACTCTTCATTTCCATGTCCCTATTTCCATCAGCCAGTGCCCGACCGGGACATTCCCTTTGGTTCCGGTGCCCCTGAGCCCGCGGGTTCCCTGTGGGCGGCCCCGCCGGATGTCGGGAATTTGGGAATTCTGGAGATTAGAGCCTCCAAGGTTGAATTGTTCCTGACCAGAAACCTTCAGCTGGGGAAGGTTTATCTCATCCTCTGCAATCTGTCCCTGCGGTACGATTTTATATCCTGCAAATGAAAGGAGCCGCGGCTCAGCCTGCTCAGGTGAAATTTGAATGTTTGCGGAAAATATTAAAACTCCAAACTCCGAGGTTCCAACCCCGGGACCCGCGGGGCTCGGGCAGCCCCGGCTCCCACCCCCCCCTGCTCGGGGAAATCCAAACAAATAAAGAAATTAAATATCAATCAAAGAAATCAGATCGATCAAAGAAATCAAATCAAATAAGTGCAATAAATCAAAAAAAAAATCGAATAAATCAAATCAAATAAATACAATAAATAAAATAAATCAAATCAAATAAATACAATAAATAAAATAAATAAAATACAATAAATGAAATAAATGAAATAAATCAAATAAATCAAATAAATAAAATGAAATAAATCAAATAAATCGAATCAAATAAATGAAATAAATCAAATAAATAAAATGAAATAAATGAAATAAATCAAATAAATCAAATAAAATAAATACAATAAATCAAATAAAATAAATCAAATAAATCAAATAAATACAATAAATCAAATAAATAAAATAAATACAATAAATAAAATAAAATAAAATAAAATAAAATAAATAAAATAAATAAAATAAATAAAATAAAATAAAATAAAATAAAATAAAATAAAATAAAATAAATAAAATAAATAAAACCAACCCCTGGGACAGTGGAGTCCCCGCTCCCCAGGCTCGGGGGTTCGTTTTTTACACTTTCAGCACCAGGGTGGACCGGCCCCGGGGTTTGGGGGCTCCGGGGGGCTCGGGGACCTCGAAGGGGATTTTGGGGAGGAGCAGGGAACGGGACCCCTGGGAGGGGCGGGGGCCCTTGGCTGGGAAGGGTGAAGGGGTCCTGGGGGTCAGGGGGGGCTTCTGGGGGCTCCTGAATGGGAACGGGGCGGGAATGGCACCATTTGGGTGTTCCTGTATGGGAATGGCCTGGGAGCACCCAAGGGTGGGGGAGCACCCAAAGGTGGGAATGGCTGGGGAGCACCCAAGGGTGGGAATGGCCTGGGGAGCACCCAAAGGTGGGAATGGCCTGGGGAGCACCCAAGGGTGGGGGAGCACCCAAAGGTGGGAATGGCCTGGGGAGCACCCAAGGGTGGGAATGGCCTGGGAGCACCAAAGGTGGGAATGGCCTGGGGAGCACCCAAGGGTGGGGGAGCACCCAAAGGTGGGAATGGCCTGGGGAGCACCCAAAGGTGGGAATGGCCTGGGGAGCACCCAAGGGTGGGAATGGCCTGGGGAGCACCCAAAGGTGGGAATGGCCTGGGGAGCACCCAAGGGTGGGGGAGCACCCAAAGGTGGGGGACACCCAAAGGTGGGAATGGCCTGGGGGGGAACAGCCAAGGTGGGAATGTTGGGGGGAACACCCAAAGGTGGGGGAGCACCCAAAGGTGGGAATGTTGGGGGAGCACCCAAAGGTGGGGGAGAACCCAAAGGTGGGAATGTTGGGGGAGCACCCAAAGGTGGGAATGTTGGGGGAGCACCCAAAGGTGGGGGAGAACCCAAAGGTGGGAATGTTGGGGGGAGCACCCAAAGGTGGGAATGTTGGGGGGACACCCAAAGGTGGGAATGGCCTGGAGGAACACCCAAAGGTGGGAATGTTGGGGGACACCCAAAGGTGGGGGGAGCACCCAAAGGTGGGGGAGCACCCAAAGGTGGGAATGTTGGGGGACACCCAAAGGTGGGGAGCACCCAAAGGTGGGAATGGCCTGGAGGAACACCCAAAGGTGGGAATGTTGGGGAGCACCTGCGCTGGAGCCCTGGGGGCTGGAATCACAGGTTTCCTGTGCTGAGGGCGCTGCCCCTCAGGCAGAGGCTGCGTTTGCCCCCGGGGCCGTGGTGGCCAGGCTCCCCTGGGGCTGGGGCTGGGGGCGTGGGTGTGGGTGGGTGTGGGTGTGGGTGTGGGTGAGGGTGTGGGTGTGGGTGAGGGTGTGGGTGTGGGTGAGGGTGTGGGTGTGGGTGAGGGTGTGGGTGTGGGTGAGGGTGTGGGTGAGGGTGAGGGTGTGGGTGAGGGTGTGGGTGTGGGTGTGGGTGTGGGTTGTGGGTGTGGGTGAGGGTGTGGGTGTGGCCTGTGGGTGAGGGTGTGGGTGTGGGTGTGGGTGAGGGTGTGGGTGAGGGTGAGGGTGTGGGTGAGGGTGTGGGTGTGGGTGTGGGTGTGGGTGTGGGTGTGGGTGAGGGTGTGGGTGTGGGTGTGGGTGTGGGTGAGGGTGTGGGTGTGGGTGTGGGTGTGGGTGAGGTGTGGGTGTGGATGTGGGTGTGGGTGTGGGTGTGGGTGAGGGTGTGGGTGTGGGTGAGGGTGTGGGTGTGGGTGAGGGTGTGGGTGTGGGTGAGGGTGAGGGTGAGGGTGAGGGTGTGGGTGAGGGTGTGGGTGTGGGTGAGGGTGAGGGTGAGGGTGTGGGTGTGGGTGTGGGTGTGGGTGTGGGTGAGGGGTGTGGGTGTGGGTGTGGGTGTGGGTGAGGGTGTGGGTGTGGGCGTGGGTGTGGGTGTGGGTGTGGGGAAGGTGCGGGTGTTGGGTGTGGGTGAGGGTGTGGGTGAGGGTGAGGGTGTGGGTGAGGGTGTGGGTGTGGGTGTGGGTGAGGGTGTGGGTGAGGGTGTGGGTGTGGGTGTGGGTGTGGGTGAGGGTGTGGGTGTGGGTGTGGGTGTGGGGAAGGTGCGGGTGTGGGGTGTGGGTGAGGGTGTGGGTGAGGGTGAGGGTGTGGGTGAGGGTGTGGGTGTGGGTGTGGGTGAGGGTGTGGGTGAGGGTGTGGGTGAGGTGTGGGTGTGGGTTGGGTGTGTGGGTGAGG
>JAJNNQ010000309.1:15000-22500 GCA_027886175.1 Phylloscopus collybita
TCACCTTCTTCACCTTTTTCTTCCTTCCTTCTTCTTCACCTTCTCCTTCATCTTCACCCTTCTTCTTCCTTCTTCTTCCTTCTTCTTCCTGGGTTTGGGTGGTTTTCTGTAATTGGGTGAAGAAGCTCTGCACTGCGGGCCTTAATGAGTAGCTGATGAATGAGTGATGGAACTGGAACTGGTTAATGAGTAATGGGGCTGGAACTGGTTAATGAGTGATGGAACTGGAACTGGTTAATGAGTAACGGGGCTGGAACTGGTTAATGAGTAATGGGGCTGGAACTGGTTAATGAGTGACAGAGCTGGAACTGGTTAATGAGTAAGGGAACTAGTACTGGTTAATGAGTAACAGAGCTGGAACTGGTTAATGAGTGACAGAAATGGAACCGGTTAATGAGTGATGGAGCTGGAACTGGTTAATGAGTGATGGAATTGAACTGGTTAATGAGTGACAGATCTGGAACTGGTTAATGAGTAAGGGAACTGGTACTGGTTAATGAGTAATGGGGCTGGACTGGTTAATGAGTGACAGAAATGGAACTGGTTAATGAGTGACAGAAATGGAACTGGTTAATGAGTGATGGAATTGAACTGGTTAATGAGTGACAGAAATGGAACTGGTTAATGAGTAAGGGAACTGGTACTGGTTAATGAGTAATGGGGCTGGAACTGGTTAATGAGTGACAGAAATGGAACTGGTTAATGAGTGATGGAATTGAACTGGTTAATGAGTGACAGAAATGGAACTGGTTAATGAGTAGGGAACTGGTACTGGTTAATGAGTAATGGGGCTCGAACTGGTTAATGAGTGACAGAAATGGAACTGGTTAATGAGTAACAGAGCTGGAAACTGGTTAATGAGTGACAGAAATGGAACCAGTTAATGAGTGATGGAGCTGGAACTGGTTAATGAGTGACAGAAATGGAACTGGTTAATGAGTGATGGAGCTAGAACTGGTTAATGAGTGACAGAAATGGAACCAGTTAATGAGTAACGGAGCTGGAACTGGTTAATGAGTGACAGAAATGGAACTGGTTAATGAGTGATGGAGCTAGAACTGGTTAATGAGTGACAGAATGGAACCAGTTAATGAGTAACGGAGCTGGAACTGGTTAATGAGTGATGGAACTGGAACTGGTTAATGAGTGATGGAGCTGGAACTGGTTAATGAGTGATGGAATTGAACTGGTTAATGAGTGACAGAAATGGAACCGGTTAATGAGTGATGGAGCTGGAACCGGTTTAATGAGTGATGGAGCTGGAACCGGTTAATGAGTGATGGAACTGGAACTGGTTAATGAGTGACAGAAACAGAACTGGTTAATGAGTGACAGAGCTGGAACCGATTAATGAGTGATGGAACTGAACTGGTTAATGAGTGATGGAGCTAGAACTGGTTAATGAGTGACAGAAATGGAACCGGTTAATGAGTGATAGAACTGGAGCTGGTTAATGAGTGACGGAGCTGGAACCAGTTAATGAGTAACAGAGCTGGAACCAGTTAATGAGTGACGGAGCTGGAACCGGTTAATGAGTGACAGAACTGGAACTGGTTAATGAGTGACGGAGCTGGAACCGGTTAATGAGTAAAGGAACTGGAACATCAGGAGAGACGCTGGTTACCAGAGGATGCGTTGATCCCGTGCAGAGGAACAGAGTGAGCACAACCAGGACAGGAATGAGCAGATCGGTCATGAGAAGGAGATTTGTTTGCAAAAGCGCCCGAGGAGGGCAGCAGGCCGCCTCCAGGGCTGCCAAAAGAGGGGAACACCCAGGGAATGACCGGCAAACGGATTTCACCGAGCTGCCCGGGCAGGAGCGGGCCAGCAGGCTTCGGCGTGGGCAGACGGCAGAACCTCCCCGTGTCACACGGCCAGGGAGGGCTCGGAAGTTCTGCTGAAATTAATATTTAATTAATATTTAATTGCACTGGGACTAGTCTTGTCAGACGCCAGGTTATCAACGCATCCCTGGGGCTGTTTCTCCCGGAGAATCCGTGTGTGAAACACGGGATGCAAACAGCAAACAGCTCCCGTGCTCAGCCCACACACAGAATTCACAGAATTCCAGAGGAGAAATCCCCGGGGCAGCGGGCAGGGTGCGGAGTTCCTGGAGCTCGGTGCTGCTCTGCTGTGGTTGGGTTTATTTTACCCACCTTGGGTAACAGAACGATCCCCTGGGGGCAATAGGATCGGGCTAGGAACGGGGGGGACTGAAATCCAGGCGGATTCGGGGCAGCTGGGGAGCCGGGTGGGCAGCAAAGAGTTTAAAACAGCCGGAGCAAACGTGGGTTATCCGTGATAAGGCATGCTGCTGCTCTTTTCCTTTTCCTTTTCCTTTTCCTTTTCCTTTTCCTTTTCCTTTTCCTTTTCCTTTTCCTTTTCCTTTTCCTTTCCTTTCCCTTTCCCTTTTCCTTTCCCTTTCCCTTTTCCCTTTTTCCTTTTCCTTTCCTTTTCCTTTTCCTTTTCCTTTTCCTTTTCCTTTTCCTTTTTTCCTTTTTCCTTTTTCCTTTTTCCTTTTTCCTTTTCCTTTTCCTTTTCCTTTTCCTTTTCCTTTTCCTTTTCCTTTTCCTTTTCCCTTTTTCCTTTTTCCCTTTTTTCCTTTTCCTTTTCCTTTTCCCTTTTTCCTTTTCCTTTTCCATTTTTTTCCTTTTCCTTTTCCTTTTCCTTTTCCTTTTCCTTTTCCTTTTCCTTTTCCCTTTTTCCTTTTCCTTTTCCTTTTCCTTTTCCTTTTCCTTTTCCTTTTCCTTTTCCTTTTCCTTTTTCCTTTTTCCTTTTTTCCTTTTCCTTTTCCCTTTTTTCCTTTTCCTTTTCCCTTTTTTCCTTTTCCTTTTCCCTTTTTTCCTTTTTCCTTTTCCTTTTCCCTTTTTTCCCTTTTCCTTTTCCTTTTCCCTTTCCTTTTCCTTTTCCTTTTCCCTTTTTTCCTTTTTCCTTTTTCCTTTCCCTTTCCTTTTCCCTTTTCCTTTCCCTTTCCCTTTTCCTTTTCTGGGGTCCCGCAGCTCCATCCCAGCCCCGGGGGTCCCGCTCGCGATCCCCCCCAGGGGTCGGCCCGGAACCCGGCCGGGGTCAGGGAACGGCTCCTGAGAGCAACGGCTCGGGGAATGAAGGGTTAATGAAGGGAGGGGCTAATGAAACGGGTAATGAAATGGTTAATGACATGGTTAATGAAATGGTTAATGAAATTAATAATGAAAGGAATGGTAAACGAAATAGTTAATGAAATTATTAATGAACGGAATGGTTAACGAAATGGTTAATGAAATGGTTAATGAAATTATTAGTGAAAGGAATGGTTAACGAAATGATGAATAAAAGAAACGGTTAATGGAAGGAGTGGCTGATGAAATGGTTAATGAGAGGAATGGTTAATGAAGTGGTTAATGAAATGATTAATGAAAGAAATGGTTAATGAAATGGTTAATGAAATGATTAATGAAGTGGTTAATGAAGTGGTTAATGAAATGATTAATGAAAGAAATGGTTAATGAAATGGCTGATGAAAGGAATGGCTAATGAAATTATGAATGAAAGAAATGGTTAATGGAAGGAATGGTTAATGAAATGGTTAATGAAATTGTAAATGAAAGGGATGGCTAACGGAAGGAATGGTTAATAAAACGGTTAATGAAATTATTAATCAAGAAATGGTTAATGAAATGGTTAATGAACGGAATGGTTGATGAGAGGAATGGGTAATGAAGTGGTTCATGGAAAGGAAATGGTTAATGAAATTATTAATGAAGAAATGGTTAATGAAATTATTGATGAAAAGATTGGTTAATGAAATGATTAACGAAAGGAATGGTTAATGAAATTATCGATGAAAGGAATGCTTAATGAAATGATTAATAAAAGAAACGGTTAATGGAAGGAGTGGCTAATGAAATGGTTAATGAAATGATTAATGAAATTATTAATGAAACGTTAGGTGAAATGGTTAATGAAAGGAGTGGCTAATGAAATTATGAATGAAAGAAATGGCTAATGGAAGGAATGGTTAATGAAACGGTTAATAAAATGGTTAATGAAATTATTAATGGAAGGAATGGCTAAAGAAATGATTAATAAAAGAAATGATTAATAAAAGAAATGGCTAATGAAAGAAATGGTTAATGAAATCATTAATTAAACCATTAATTAAATCATTAATGAAATCATTAATGAAATCATTAATGGAAGGAATGGTTAAAGAAATGGCTAATGAAAGAAATGGTTAATGAAATCATTAATGAAATCATTAATGAAACCATTAATGAAAACATTAATGACACCATTAATGACAGCATTAATTGAAGGAGTGGTTATTGATTATTGGTTATTGGTTATTGATTATTGATCATTGATCTGTGATTGGATACCTATCGATTGCTGGGTGATTAATCTGTTATTGGAACAGCTATTGATTATTGATTATTGATCTGTGATTGGATATCTATTGACTATTGATCAGTTATTGGAACAGCTATTGATTATCAATCAGTTATTGATTATTGATCTGTTATTGGAACAGTTATTGATTGCCGTGTGATTAATCCGTGATTGGCGCAGTTATTGATTATTGATCAGTTATTGATTGCTGTGAGATCTGTTATTGGTGCAAGTATTGATTACTGATCTGTGATTGGAACTGTTATTGATTATTGGTCTGTTATTCAATATCTATCGATTTCTGGGTGATTAATCTGTTACTGGAATTGATTATTGATCAGTTATTGGTGCAGTTATTGATTGCTGTGTGATCTGTTATTGGTGCAGGTATTGATTATTGATCAGTTATTGGAACTGTTATTGATTATTGATTTTTTTATTGGATATCTATTGATTGCTGTGGGATTAATCTGTTACTGGAATTGATTATTGATCAGTTATTGGAACTGTTATTGATTACTGATCTGTTACTGGATATCTATTGACTATTGATCAGCTATTGGAACCCTTATTGATTATTGATCTGTGATTGGATACCTATCGACTGCTGGGTGATTAATCAGTTATTGGATCAGTTATTGATTATTGATCAGTGATTGGTGCAGTTACTGATTATTGACTATTGAGACTATTGATCCGTTATTGGAACACTTATTGATTGCCGTGTGATTAATCCGTGACTGGTGCAGTTATTGATTATTGATCAGTTACTGGAACTGTTATTGATTATTGATTATTAATTACTGATTACTGATCCGTTATTGGTGCAGGTATTGATCACCTGCAGTTTCTGCCTTTTCTCTCCTCTGCTCGCCCGTTCTTTCCCGGGGACAGGTCCTGACAGGTCTCGGCAGGTCCTGGCAGGTCCCGACAGGTCCTGACAGGTCCCGACAGGTCCCAGCAGGTCCTGACAGGTCCTGACAGGTCCTGACAGGTCCCAGCAGGTCCTGACAGGTCCCAGCAGGTCCCGGCAGGTCCCTCTGGGGCTTTGAAATGATTTATCCTGGGGCTTTCTTCTGCTTTTAAATCCATAAAGCCTGGGGGGACTTTTTTCTTTTTCTTTTTCTTTTTCTTTTTCTTTTTCTTTTTCTTTTTCTTTTTCTTTTTCTTTTTTTCTTTTTCTTTTTCTTTTTCTTTTTCTTTTTCTTTTTCTTTTCCTCTTCCTCTTCCTTCTTCTTCTTCTTCTTCTTCTTCTTCTTCTTCTTCTTCTTCTTCTTCTTCTTCTTCTTCTTCTCTTTATTTATTTTTATTTTATTTTTATTTTTATTTTTATTTTTATTTTTATTTTTATTTTTATTTTTATTTTTATTTTTATTTTTATTTTTATTTTTATTTTTATTTTTATTTTTATTTTCCTTTGTCTCTACAACCGCCCATCCCGTTTTCTGGGGGGGTTTTCCAACCCCTCTCCCCTGGTTTCGGGGACCCCTCTTGTCCCGTTCTTGCTTTGGTGGCGTTAAAACCCCCCGACCCGGGCTCCAGAGCTTTCAGATTGGGGCTGATTTTAAAAACACTGATCCCAGGGGGGTTTTGCTTTTAAAATAATTTTTTTTTAAGTTTTTGAAACCGCTTATCCCAGTTTTGGGGGCCTTTCAAAAGAACTTATCCACGTTTTCCAGGGTTTTAATTTTTAATTTTTTTTTCTTTTAAAAATACTTTTCCTGGGGTTTCCCTTTTCTTTTCTTTTCTTTTCTTTTCTTTTCTTTTCTTTTCTTTTCTTTTCTTTTCTTTTCTTTTCTTTTCTTTTCTTTTCTTTTCTTTTCTTTTCTTTTCTTTTTTCCTTTTCCTTTTTTCTTTTTTCTTTTTTCTTTTTTCTTTCTTTTTTTTTTCTTTTTCCTTTTCCCTTTTCCCTTTTTTCTTTTTTTCCTTTTTCTTCTTTTTTTTATTTTTCCTTTTTTCCTTTTTTTCTTTTTCCTTTTTTCCTTTTTCTTTTTTCTTTTTTCTTTTTTCTTTTTTCTTTTTCCTTTTCTTTTTTCTCTTTTTCCTTTTTTCCTTTTTCTTTCTTTTTTTTTCTCTTTTTTTTGTTTATTTTTTCCTTTTTTTTTTTCTTTTTTTTTTTTCTTTTCTTCCCGCTCATTCTCATTTTCTTTTCTTTTAACCTTTTGCCTTTTGAAACGCCTTCTCCTGGGCTTTCCCCATTTCAATCCTTTCCCCCGCCCCTCCCCGTTTCCCTCGGCGTGCAAACCCCGCTCCTCTCCATTTGGGGAGTCTTCAAAAATCAAATTTACCGTTTTTGTTTTTTTCCACTTAAAACCACTTTTTGCATTTCTGGCCTTTAGAAAACAACAGTTCCTTTAAAAATATTTTTAAATAAATTAGCAATCCCAGGGTTATTTTGTTGGTTTTTTTTTGGTTTTTTTTTTTTTGTTTTTTTTTTTTTTTGCTTCAAAGCTTCTTATCTCTTTTTTTTTTTCTTTTTTTTTCTTTTTTTTTTTTTTGTTTCTCAAACGACTTCTCTCTCTTTTCTCCCCTTTTAAAAATCACTTCTCCATTTTTGTTCTGGCCTTTAAAAATCCTTTTCCTGGCCTTTAAAAACCCCAGGGGTTCCTGGGGTTTTGGTTTTGTTTGTTTATCGATGCTGTTGCTTTTATCACTTTTACCCCTTTATTTTCGGGGCCTTAAACCCATTTATCCTTTTTTTTCCTTTTTTTTTCCTTTTTTTCCCCTTTTTTTCCCCCTTGTCTTCCCTTGTTTTCCCTTTTTTCCCCTTTTCCCCCTTTTCCCTTTTTTCTTTTTCCTTTTTTCCCTTTTTTTTTCATTTTTCCTTTTTCCCTTTTTCCCCCTCTTTTTTTCCTATTTTTTTCCTTTTTTTCCCTTTTTTCCTTTTTTTTTCCTTTATTCCTTTATTTCCTTTATTTCCTTTTTTCCCCTTTTTCTTCCTTTTTTCCCCCTTTTTCCCCTTTTTCCCCCTTTATTCCTTTTTTTCCCTTTCTTTCATTTATTTTTCTTTTTTCCCCTTTTTTTTCCTTTTTCCCCCCTTTTTTTCTTTTTATTTCTCTTTTTCCTTTTTTCCCTATTTTTCCCTTTCCCCCCCTTTTTTTATTTTTTCCCCTTTTTCCTTTTTTTTTCCCT